>PDND01000113.1:0-91011 GCA_002572855.1 [Emmonsia] crescens | reverse complement strand
AAAAAAAATGCGTGCTGATGGGCAGTAAGAAGTAATAAATAGTTTAATGAAGTTAGTAATAATAGTCGAAACTAATGTTAAATAAATAATAAAACATTACAAAAAAAAAAAAAGAAAGAAAGAAAGAACAAAGAAATTGGCCAGCCCAAGTTTGAAAAATCATATATTTTCCTCCATTCTTCATGTTGTTTTCACACGTAAGATTTCAGCTGCTAAAGCAAAAAAAAAAAAAAAAAAAAAATTGTCAAAAAGTCCAAGATAAACATCAATGGATGACCTTCCTCCGGGGAATAATAACAGTAGTAGAAAAGAAAAGAAAAGGGGGAAAAAAGGGGAAATCCGAATGAGAATATCAAAATCACCACAAAAAAAAAATAGATAATTAAATATCAGATCTATCTAAAGCGAACTCCGACGCAATGCTTTGAAAAAAATGGTATTCGTCATTAAAAAAAAATCGAAAAAAAGAACCAAAAACGACGCTGTACAAGGTGCAAAAAAAATATAAAAAATGGGACAAGGCAAAATCGTTAAAAGAGGTCAAGACGCGCCTCGACAAGTTAAAATATTATCAAATGCCGCTGTGTTTAATGAAAGGACTGGGTTCGATAGAGATGTCGTTGCTGATGTTGGTGTTGATGATGTTGTTGCTGCTGTTGCTGCTGCTGCTGGTGCTGTGGTGGAAAATTAGACTGCAGGTGTGATTGCGATTCGCCCCAGGTGTCACTACTATTATGGGAGTAAGGAAGTACACCAGTTTTTCGTTCAGTTACGGCCTTGCCCAATGGCTGATAATGCATCTGGTCGAGCGGAAGATGTCGAACATGGTTCATAGATGCGGATGGGGGAGGATACAACAGCGTGTTGACTTGCCGAACAGGTCGATAAGGAGAATTTCTGTCGATGATAAAGGATGGGGAAAGTCGAGTAGGCGTATGGGCAGAGTAAGCGGAAAGGGCTGGAGATATAGTGGCAGAGGTCGAGGCGTACGGGCTTTGGTGTCTCGGCTGGTCGGGATAGCTAGCAGGGTTATTGGCAAGGGAATGAGGTATGGGGGCCAATGTCGTCGCTGGTGGAGTGCGCTGGCTCCAAGTGCTAACAGGCGGGTAAACTGAGGCCATGGCACGAGTAGAGGGCGGGAGGAGAGGTTGAGTTTGCGTTTGTGGTGGGGCATACGGAGGGCCTGCAGTGTTCTGTGCCAGTGCAAAATTAAGACGTGGAAGTTGCGTTAGAGACGATGGTAGGATAGGCATCGCTAATTGTGGAACAGAGGGCATTGTCATAGGTGGGATGTGGCCTCCGGTGACAGCCGTCACAGATGGAAGCGTTGGAAGAGACGCAGGGCCAGACAAGGTTGACATGGCCATTTTCTTTGAGGGATGCTCTTCTGCCAGTCCATCCCAGCTACGTTTCCGGCGTAGTCCTGAATTATTTGAGTTTACTGCCGGAGACAAGCTCGGGTGTCCCAAAATAGGCGCAGATGCTGACGGGTATTTCAGATGGTGTGGTGGCCCATACGACGTTAGGACGGGAGGAGAGGGTAGCTTAGGGGCTCGGACAGGCGGGAGTGTTGCTGATGTAGGAGTTGTGGGTGTGCGAACTGGAGAGGGTTGCATAGTTGGGGTGGTAGGTTGCGTCTCGCTATCAAGAGGAAGTCGAGCGGCCTTGGCGAAATAGTCGGCAAATATTCCAAGCTTGGCGTGCCATTGCTCCCATTCGTTTTTGGTAACGAATAAGTTATATCGAACATTACTTAGAAACTCAACTTCCATTATATGGATTTCCTGGACAGAGATACCCGATACTTCGGCCCAAGTTTTGTTCGTATATGTATTGTCATCCAGAACTATAACCAAATCAGTAAAAATGGCATCAAACCAGCCAAAGTAGCAAGATTTCTAAGAATATTAAGAAAGAGGGGAGGGCTAGCCATACACTTATTTCCCATCATCAAAGCTATCGTCATCAGTCTGAATTCGCTTCCTCGTTTCCCCCTCACAGCTGGGTTGAATTTTTTCAAGCGGTAGATGAATAGGAGGGCTAAGAGGACGACATTTTGGCTGACTTGTGTCGTCGAGAGGATCGTAGTCACCCATTTCCGAAAACCTATAGTTGGTATCGATTCAGGCATAAGAGGTGGAATCTGGTACTTTGAAGACGAGGGATTCAGGACGAGGTTGAGCTTTGACGCTTTTTCGAACCAGAAAAGGCATGCTATCTAGATATATAAAAATCACGATCAGATTAGAAACCGCTGCTTTAGAGCTTCCTCCCCCCCGCCCAATATTTTAAAGATGATCAGTGAACCTGACATACCTGTGCAGTGAATTCCGCCAGACTGCCCTTACTAGGGTTTATCGATGGTGGAATCTGCAGATATGTAGCTATCGAACTGCCCGAGGCCTCTTTCCCAAGGGTCTCTGGGAGCTGGCTCGTCAGAGAAGGAGGTTGCTGTATCCGTGTACTAGTAGAGCTCGAAACCATTTCCTCCATCACCAGATGAATGGCTGATTTCTCTGGGGGTCCATTCGAATACGACGACTGTATCCGATATGGCGTTGCTCCATAGCTGGATGAGGGGACAGACGACTTTACAGCAACGCCTGTCATGTCCTCTGGGGGGGTAGACAATCCAAACTGAAAAGGTACAGACCACTTCCCCGTGTTTCTTCGAGAGTAGTCCTGGCTGGACCTGTAATGAGTACTTGTACTGGGTCCTAACGATCCTCTTTCGAGTATATTGCTGATACCGATGCTGTTGCTGTTGCTGTTGCTGCTGTAATAGTTGTTGTTGTAGGATGAATATCGTGGAGCAAGCGGGTGGGCGAGAGTAAGCTGCGGCTGGGCGGCGGAAAGAGCGGTAGGCATGAGGACGGAGGCAACAGCGTAGAAGAGAGGGAGAGAGGGAGAGAGAGAGAGGTTTTAAGCCGTATGGAAGGGAGATGTGATATGGAGACCTCCGAATGAGATAGAGTGGTATGAGTAGCAGCAGCAGCAGTAGTAGTAGTAGTAGTAGTGGTAGTAACAGCGACGGCAGCCAGTCACTCAATTGCACTATCGATCCATCGGTCCATCAGGCCCTCAATCAAGACGGGAGTCGATTCACAAGAGTTACAACAAGTGGTGATAGTATTGGAATTCGGGGACGGTGGGTGGTGTGGTTAAGAGGAGTGACGCAAGTTGGGGCGGTGGAAGGGGGGGGGGGAGGAGGGCGTGGAGGGCTGGGCGGCAGATAGATAGATATATATGATATATATATGATATAGAGATAGAGTAAGGTTTCTTATATTGGATCAACCCCGGCCGGCATTAACCTCGAAAAACGGTGGTAGGAGTATAGAGATGAAAAAGGAATAAATGGGCAATTATAAGAGGACCAGACAATTGAGGGAGGCCAATGACGAAACTGAAAAAATATTAAATAATAGGAGAGAAAGCGAGCAAAAATGCCAAAACAGCCACCACCCACAGATACCACGCACACGCACACAAACACAACAAAACACCCCCCTCAAGCCGGGCCAGGGAATAAAGGCAGAAGCCAGGGAGAGAGGAGAGAGAGGAGAGAGGGAGAGAGACGGAGACGGAGACGGAGAAGGTTGGTGGAGAATGAAGGAAGCTCTCGGCACTTGGCTTAGGGGATAATTAAGAGGAGTCTCACATAGGTATGTATGTATTATGTATGTATGTATTATGTATGTACAGCCTGCCTTAACCCCCCCCCCCCCAAAATCCACCTAGCAGCGGCGAATTACGCAAAAAGTAAATTAGTAAAACCAAAAAAAAAGGCTATCTGGTGTATGTATGTATCGGGTGTCAGAAAAAGGACGAGAGGAGAAGTAGAAATGAAAGAATGGATCCAAGGATATGAATGATGATGATGATGATGATGTTTATATGTATATTTATTTATTCTTATTCTTATTATATATCTATATATATTTCAACAACATCCACGATCTAGCATGATAAATAAAATAAAAATATAATATAATATAATAAAAGGCAGAATTAAAAAACGGGATATAAATGTATAGAGTTGTTTTATATTTTGAATGCAGGCAGACAATGTGTAAAAAAAAAAGAAAGATAGATAGATATCCACCAACCCACACGAGAGAGACGACTCTGAGAGAGACTTGGAGAGAGAGGAGAACTTACATTAGAAGTGGCACCTCTTCGGCCGGAGCGAGTTTAAGTATGTACCTTACCTAGGTTACGGAGTAGGTTAAGGAGTTAGTTCAAGTCCAGCTGGACTCTTGGACTCCCAGAGCAAATATTCGGCCTGGAAAACAGATCAAGAAAAGACGGCTGATCCCCTTTCGTTGTTCTTGTGTCTTGCCTTGGCTTGAAAAAAAAAAAAGGAAAAAAAAGAAAGAAAAAAGAAAAAGGGAAACAGAATAAAAATAAAATCCCAAAGACTGGTTGGTATCTGAACTGTGGATGCAGGCAGTATTTAGTTCGGTATAGTTTAGTTAGTTGAGTAGACAAGGGCATCATATGGAACATCCCCCTACTAGAAAAAGAAAGGAATAACAATACTAATAAATTAAGCCGGTGGGCGTCACTCTCCCGGTCCTGTAACTAGCCTAATGAATTAAATATTAATTCAAAGAAACGAGGAGAGGAGAGGGGGGAGAGGATTCCAGAACTTGTTTGATGCTACTATTATTTATTTTTGTCCTCCTCCTCCTCCTCTTTCATCCGAACGCTTAACTAGCCAAGGCCCAACGCTACCTCTGTTTCTATTGCTTGCTGCATGGGATTCAGCATGGACAGGCAAGGCAGGCTGACACAGACACAGACACAGACAGACAAGGCTCAGAGCTGGGGGGCTATAGCTGTCTCGCCTCTCGCTCCGGATAGATAAGTGATATACGCTGCTGCTGGTGCTGAGTCGTAGATGTGGACTTGACTGACTGACTGACTGGAATCACTGGATGGTCTAACTCTACCAGCTGCCAGTTACAACCCGTATCACATCCAATCGCACGCCTGGCTGCTTCTTAGTGGTTGGATCCCATTGTTGTAGGGAGGCATTGTGTGTGTCTGTGTATGTGTGAGTGCGCCTGGGTACGCTCCTTTTCAAATACTAATAATAATATATTAACATCTAGGTAAATAATAGGAGTGCACTGCCTGTCTCAAGCCTAGGCCTTGATGCTTTTGTTTTTTTTCTTCTTTCTCTTTATGAGGATGATTAAAATTAACATTTAAACACACACCTTTCAAAAATAATTAAAAAAAAGCCATGATTCCTGTCCTGTCTGAATCCGCTAAACCATGAGCCAGGAAGTTGAACCCTCAAGGAATAAATAATAATAAACAATTAACTCGGTCCTGACCAGACAATCCCACAGCCCACAGCCCACAGCCTACAGCCCGCAAGGCCAGTCCAGTCCGGGCTAGGGCTGTGGCATGAGGGGGAGGGAACAACTCGCAATTCACAAACAAAGATCTGCCTCATCATCGGCGGAAGCGCATTCCATCCCCATCCATGTCTTGACCAATCTCTCCCCCTCCCCGACGACTGGGCACTATCGAGGCGGAAAAGCAACAAACACTCAAAACAAGTCCAGGAATATGTATTTGTTGTACTGTACATACATACATAGGAAACACAGGGACAGATGTATGTATGTAGTAAGTGTACATAAATTACATCGGCCCATTTGTAGTTCTTCTGGTAACAAAATACTTCGGCAACTACCTAGGTATATCGTCACCATCTAATCTATATGTACATGTACATGTACATGTACCTCCTCCCTGATTACCCTTAAAACACCCTTCCCACTGTATTAAAAATACGCGGGGTCGAAGTGCTCTAATACTGTTTCAAAGCAAAAGTAGAGTTGCATATGAGTACTCCATAGTCATGTAGTAGCAGTCGCAAGCTGTAAGCATATTAGATGATCAGCTTGGGCCTTTTCTCTCACCCCCCCCCTCTTCAAGTTCCCACCAATCTCAAATACATGCATGGGTTAAGGTTCTCATGGTTGACGAGGTATTAGCTCACGGTGAGAGGGGAGGGAACTTGGAAGGGGATATTAATTGGGGCGTTCAACTAACTCTGCTCGTGGTGGTGTTAGTAGTAGTAGTAGCAGTAGTATGGGTGAGAGGAAGGAAGTGCCTGCAAGTTTCTTTGCCTGTTGTCGTGCGACAATTTGACCAGGGCAATTTATGCTAAAATAAACTAGGTGTTTTAGACTGATTAACTTACTTACCCATGGGGCCATTTGAAATGCTTGTGGGATTGGTGGGATGGGATGCTTTAGATAACTGAGGTGCAACTGTTATTATTAATATTATTTTAATTGCCTTTTGTCGTGTTGCATTATTGCATTATTATCCGGTCTTATTATTCCTGGTCTTGCTTGGTTAAATCTAGAGAGGTAAGCAACAAGTGCAAAAGTTGGAACCATGACATTGGAGGAGCTGATCAGTATTCCGTAGTAAGTATACTCCGTATAGTTCGGATGAAGCAGTAAAACCGAGTGAGGGAGAACAGGGTTAGGTCAGTTTAGTTGATTTAACAGCGCATTATTTTTAGAATTCTGGTTATTTTTTCGCCCTAAGAAGTAAATATACATTACATGCAGCTGCAATGATATTTCTGTTTAATGCTGCCGCTGCTCTGCTGCGCTGAGAAGAGCTCCAGGTATCATGTTATGAGTTGTTTAAAGTTACCATACATACTCGAAAGAATGCAGGTTATTAGGAACGAAAAAAAAAACCCCCATGATGATGGACAATCAGCAGATTAAAACAACGCCCATCTTTAGGACCTACCCAGTAATTGTTCAGGGGTGTACGGAGCTGGTGGGCGGTGGGATATTAAATGATGTGATGTGATGATGATGATGATGATGATTGCTGATGCTGCGTCGTTAGGATCGGGGAATAAATGGATCATGATGAGCATGGAATAGAGGTTGCAACTTGCAAGAAAAGTAATAAAAATGGGGGGTTTTTTTTTGGCGCACACTAACGTAGGAATGTATTCCGTATAGGAGAGTAGTATCGGTGCCACCGGAAGAGTTGGTCTCGACAAACTGCAGAGACCTTATGCTTCTTGCTTTGGTGCCGCGGAACCCCGGGGGGGGGGGGGCTTTTGGAGATACATATAAAGACGGGCTGTGATTTGAGTTGAACATGCGATTTATTCAAGATCGAAGAAATTCGTGTGGCTGGTGAGAGGTCACTGCATAATGGATGTCGGGAACATCACAAGGCACTGGGGGTAATTCTTTTGCGGTATATCACAACATGTAACTTGGTTATTCCCTGTGGTATTTTTTTCTTTCTTTCTTTCTTTCTTTCTTTCTTTCTTTCTTTCTTGACCTTCTCTGGCAACCCCATTTTGAAACTTGATAAAAGTTCGACTTTCTTTAGCTTCAAAAAGGGAGAGACCAGCCCCGAAAAACCCGACGCATCCACTGCAAAGAACTGTCGCTTCTTCGCTTTTCCGCTAAGAGTTAGTTAACGCGTGGGTGGAGGGAGGTTCACCAAAAATCCATGTTCAATTAAGTTGAAGTTTGAGGTTGGGCCAATCCTGTCCAGCTGCTGTTGGGTTTGTGGAGGGGTCGTGTCGGAAAGATGAAGGTTTGGCTTTCTTTCTTTCTTTTCTTTCTTTTCTTTCTCCTTCATTTCTGGTAGCAAGGAAGCGGGTTAGGTTTCTTTACGATACGACGCACTCTTTTTGCCGAAGCCTTCGCAAGGCAAAAAAGCAACTCACTCCTCACGCAGGTGGAGTCGAACATAACGGCCACCTAGTTCTAACTTCTGCGCGAAGAGTTTTGACACGGCCAGAATTTGCTCCGTATCCAGCCAGCCACTCAGGATTGCGTTTCAGGAAGAAAGGGATTCCACTTTTTCTTCCTATCCTCAAAATTTTGCATGCATGTACGGAATCAAGCGTTTCGAGTATGGTATGGCCCCGCCTGGTGCTTGGGCTTGGGGAGGCTTGGGAACGCGGCTTGTGGTTTAATTTATTGAGTGGCACGCTGGGGCACGCCGCCAGGACCTATAAACGCGCATGATAATCCGGACAATCCTCAATGACAACGCGCGGAGGACACCGCAAGCAAGTTAAACCCTATTCCCATCCGCCCAATGGATTCCGGACCTGGGCGTAGGCTTACAAGTTACCGGTACGGAACTCCCAGGTAAATGATACCACTCAACGAGCTGATCATAAGCTAATACCTGCCAGCCAGCCAGCCAATGATATTAATAAATGTTTCTTCCCAATGTTTCCTATGCGGAACAGGGAATAGATAACCTAAGGGCACAGACACGGATTCAGCCAGTCAGGTCACTTTCAATATCAGAGTAGAAGTTAAACTAGCTAGCGGGCAAAATATAACGCAGCTGCACACATGCTCACCCCCCAAGATTGCAGCAAAATATGAACTGGTGGGCTGTGGTAGCGTATCTGGCATTAACTATAATAATAATTATACATGGATAAATAGGGAGTGACCTGGCGTCTCACCTGTCTTGTGGCGTCTTGAAGCGCAGTTTCTACTCCATAAACCCTTCGGATCAAACGTCATGATACTTAGGTATGTACGGAGTACCTAGGTAATTCTGGCTATTTATGCCTGCGTTCGCCCCCATCTGGCCCTAGGCAAATGAGTGGTTGAGGCAGTGATAGTTTTTAAAGTAGTACCAATTTTCCTTGCGGTAACTACCTGTTGAAGTTGTAGAGCTATTTTCTTTTTTGCTTGGCTGCGTGAAATGGATTGGATATGCCTTTTGGTCATGCCCTGCTTACCCTTACTAGTTTGCCGTTCTACAAATCCACCTAATCACCAAGCCGCTGGTGTGCTTCTCACACTCACTAATAAATCCTAGTCCTTTGACTCCTTTGGATCCAATTTTCCCGCCACCGCAGCCGAGGGGCAAATGCCAGAAAGAGGTAACGCCATGCCTGTGATCTTCAAAAAGGCAGAAATCAACACAGTGCGGCATGGTTTTATGGATGATAATCCGTCCGCCTCTGAGTCCAATAGCAAATCACATCAACTGCATTTTGGGGCTCTCTCAGTCCCTCTCAGACATGCACAGTCTATGGGGGGGCAGTCTGGAGGACATCAACTAATCTGTTTCGGGTCACATTCATCACCATGCAAGGTCAAAGGGCGGGATGCCATTAACTCCTCATGAAAAGTGCCTACTACCGCATTACAAGCGAGGCCACCAAAAGTAAAGCAAACACGGTAGCTGGACGCCCTGCCAATAGTGACATGTACCCGGGGCGCCGTGCGGAAACTCTCTCTCCCTTCGGTCAAAAAGTCGAATGATCTTACAAATTCAAGGAAGGGGGGAAAGCAGGATCGGGTACATAGCAAGCCAAAAATCTAGTTGAGGATTATGGTAACCTTCCCATTCATCAATAACTTAATGAAGCGACACCCAAGAAATTGATTAAAGAACGCAGCAAAGGAGATGCCTAGTGTAGGCTCAACGGAACCAAGCAAACACTCAAACCCAAACCCAGGCCCAGTCAAGTTCACATCAACTCGTACGGTGTCTCGTGGGTTACCCTGTATATAGCCTGCTAGCCGCCTTCAAAACCTTTCAACCCACACTGAACAAATATGCAGATTTTATTGCATTCTGTTCCAGGCAATCAGAGACTAGTGTGTTACCAAAAATCACATATAATCAATGGTGGAAACCAGGTCACTCCTTGTACCAGGGATATGTATTCTTTTTTGCCATTGCTGCTGCATCTGAGTAAGACATGCAAAAACGCATCTACCTACGGATGAAACCTGATCACGGGTCTTTTCTTTCTCTTCTTTCTTTGATTCTTATTTTTTCGTCCTTTAGCCTCTAGGCATCCCTAGGATCGGCCAGATACTACTTTACAGCCAGAGGATAGACGCGTCCAATCCTTGGTACTGGCACCAGCCGCCATGTACGCAATCCCATTCGCCCTTGCATGCAACCTGATATGTGCGCACCTCGAAACAGTTTTTACCAATTGTCTGTCTGACTGCTCGACATTTCTCAATGTACGCCAACAACCAGATCAGGCTGAAGATAGCGGTTGATGATTCATTCCTTCCATCCACCCCAATATTAATCAAGGTTGTGCACGACCCAATCATCCATGGCGCCATGGGAAAAGACCAAAACAACGCTTGTTTCGACTGGATGGTTGAATTTCCAACAAGCTGAATTGTGATCGGTGATGGACAAATCGCCCTGGTTTATTATTCCCCTGTTGATCGTCTCGTCGGGCTCCTCGAAATTGGTCATTTTGCTAGGAGAAAGGACTAATATTCATTCATCGCCGGACGTATCATAATTTTTTGGTTTTTGATGGACAGCATCTGATTCAGGCCTTCGCACATCAGGCGGGGAGACAGTACTGAAAACAACTATGCAATATTCTAATTTTAAATTACTTACAGGAGTACATGGCCCCATTTTACAGCCAGGAGAGAACAGTTATTGTTGCCGCCGTCCAGTTACTCTGCGATGCAGGAAAAAATGATCATGATCAAATGAGTAACCAAAGTCAATAGCTGATGCTTGGATACGTTAGCAGGTTTGATCAAGGATGCAAAGAATATATTATATTATATTCTGTGGAATCGTCAATTTTGCATCTCTCAGTATTATTAATCACTTAAAAAATAGTTTTGTATTATCTAGGGCTATTCTCGATCCGCTCGTGAAGTCATTCATTCGTACATTTCTGCAACAAATTTACTTCTTTTGTATCATGACTTGAATACCGCGAAGTTAACTTCCTTTGTCTAGAGGAAGCATGGGGGTGCCAATTACGTTGCTGATATCGGCGGAAGAAAGAAATCAAATTCTTGCAGCCGAGTTAACCCTGGCCCAAAACCAGGGTACGAAACTAACCCATAACACCCTTACACAGCACCTCGAGCATCCATTGTATTTTGTTCTACTATCAATCGCGCTGTCCTATCCCCAGCGCGGTAGTTCACCTTGGCAAAAGAAAGAATGGATATCTGGGTCTGTTGTGTAAAGACTACAACCCCCCCCTGACGTAATTTTACGGGCTGCACAGGGTTTCTCTCGATAGATGACCAAGGCACCAAAACACGACACAACATGATACGAACCCAAGAAAAACGCGGTCCACTTCCATTCAATATAACCCGATTTGGTTAATAACATAGCCCAACTCTCCAGGGATGACGGCGCCAAGGGTTGAATGCAAGACGCACACTACAGCGTACTATGCGTAGACCTCCATACAAAATTTCAAGGTACAGTTATGTGTAAATCAATAAAGTACTTGACTCCGTCCTCCGCTGTGTGGACGGGGATCAAGACATGCAGACCAAGTCTTTTTCCCTCCCTGGTGCGCATTTTAACGAATCCGCATTTTCGCTCTTAATATATACTCTCTTGTCATGAACAGGCTCGACAGAAACCACACCTTGAACCTTCCCCGCCCCGCCGACCAGCGAACTACAGCAATTATTTAGCGAAACCACGCAACACGCCCTAACAAACCAACTAATCATAGCCCTTCCTCTGAAAAACTCTAAGGGTGGGACAGATATTAATTACTGCGGGATCCAAGTTTGTGCTTACCGCTGGATGCGGATTGATTGATGGTTCGTTCGGGCGAGAAGGGGAAAGTTGCGGGCCATTGTTTGTCCCTCAACTTATCTTATTTGTTGCGGTGGCCTCCAGCCGCCACTCTTTCTTCAACCATCATTTCACACAGTGGCCCCAACGAGGCAATCCGCTTGCAGATAACCACTCTCCTGTCCGATTTCGGGAGAGATATTTACACAGAAAAACACTACCGAAAAACTTGAATGGACTACAGAGAGCCCTCAAGTTAACTTTTCTTAACATGAGGCTGGCGGTGGTTGAATTCGAAAATGGACCCTGTTTCCCCCGAGCTCTTGCCGTTGCCTGAGATTGATTGATGGCCCTTTTCCGCCTTAGCGATTCTTGTCCCGCGTTGTTAATTTAAAAAAATAATAAAAAATAAAACCAAATGGACGGGCAGAGACCAGACCTTGTTTCAACGAGAATTTCGATTTCTTAAAGAATCATGATGCGGCGCGCTTCAACGTCACTGGCTCTCTTTACTCATGGGCTATGGAGGACATAGACGCCCTTGGATGTTCGAGTCTATATCCCTACCAAAAAGCTTGAACTTGGCTGGAATGGATGTCGGTAACGAGACATGCCCTGGCTGCCTCTCGACATTCATTATTGACGAAAGGATTCTCATTGAAGCTCACACGTCACGAAACCTGCTGATCTATGGCCTTTTACAATTCTATCGTTAATAAACCTAGCCCTCCTCTGCTGCTACGTGGGAGAAACAAATAACTTGTTCCGTACAAGTAGGCTTGGGTGGTTACTATTGCCCATTGAGTCGGGAACGTTGGAAGCCTCAGCCTTGATCGGTCAGCTTTCTGAGGGGAAATACCGCCATGGATTCCCTGAAGTGACGGCTCCATCCTTTTCGCTGCGATGTCCACTCCGGAACATATTACCTCTGGAAGTCGCTGAGATCGGTAACGAACACCTAACAACGCCAACCGGGATGGCCCCAATGTCCGCTAAAACACCCTAGTTGAGTTGAGGTGTGTGTGTGGGTGTGTGTGTGGGGGGGGGGGGGGGGGGTCAGTTCACTCTTTATGAGCGTTTTTGAGAGTGGATGAAACCCTTTGTGTTACCTCCAACCTGGCGGCTTCTCTTCCTAGGTAGATAGAGATCCTTAGCTATTACGGAGGCGAGGGAGAGGCAACTATATCGAAGGATACAAGTTACCAAGGTAGATAGTGTATGGTCGGCTGTAGATTATCATCTCGGTATATGTGGCTAGGGCTCGTTCTTTTTCCTATCTCGCATTGGCTAACAATAGAAGTTCACTGTCAGAGAGCATCGAGGTATAATTCGTTTCATCCGAGTTCATCCATGATCAACCCGCCCACCCGTCCCATAAACCGAGTTTAATAGGGCAAGTATCAACTTAGAAAAACCGCGCAACCGAGGTGTAAGTAAGAGTCATTATGGGGTCTCTGATGACAGGGGGAGGGGTACTTCAAGCATCGTTATTCGAACCCCCCAAGGGTTATTAATGCTTATCCTATCCCCAAGCCAAGGGGTAACTAGTAGGCAAAAGGGGAACATGGGCTGGGCTTCTCTGGAACTCAAAATTACCTACGCAGATATGACATAAATGCCAGGTTGTTTCCAGTTTCTAGTTTCTTGTTCCAGGTGTCTGTGTGCGCGCTATGTGGTGAATTTATAATTAATCCCTGGCTAGGTGAGTGGTTTGCTTTAGCAGGGGGAGACACGGACACGAAGGCGGACATGACCAAACGAACGAACGAACGAACGAACTTTTACCTTTCAAAGTCAAGGCAGGGATTATGTTTCAATTGTTCGGGGCTATTTTCTATATCATGAGGTAGTAGTTTGTTTCATTACTTTCTTTCTTTTTTTCTGATTTTTCTTCTTTTTTCTAAACTTCTTATCTTTTCGCTTTGATTGGATCCAGTCTATTTTTTTTTGGTTCAGAAATGGAAAAAAGCATGCCATCATGGCCTCATGTGTTTCGTATTTGGGACTTGTCTCATTGTTAATGCATGCATGTATGCCATATCTCGTAAAGTAGGACCAGCAAGCCATCATCCATGGATTACTGAGCTTTGCGTGGATGATTGGGGGGGGGGGGGGTCAAAGGAAGATTTGGAAGTTTGTTTTTGGCTCGTTGCATCAAGTTAATCGTCAAAATGCGCGTAGTTTGGCAAATTTTCGGCGCAACGCACATGTTCGTAGCGAAGCAGAAAGAAGGCCTTGTGATATACGCTATGGGATAATTTTTTGTTCGAAGAAAAAGAAGAATCTCTCGCCCACTCTTGATTCCAATTTTATATTATTAGCCAACCCCTGCGAACGAAAGTTAGTGAAAGCAGTCTAGGCTGAGTTTGAGCTGTTTCGTGTTCGGGGTATCCTTCGCCGGACGTAAAACTTTCCAGTCACTTGCCATCCCGCCATCCGTGAGCGTCGGAGCGAGATCCAGGCAGACAGACACATGGGTGGGGGAAGCGGCAGAAACAAGCAAAAGCAAAAGAAAAAGGTCTTGGGTGTTTTGTGGTTGTATGGACGGAGAAATGGGTAAAAATGGGCCATGACAAAAGATATAGTTATGCTGAAAGTTTTATTTCCGATAATAATAAGCCAGCATTATTTAATTGCATCTATATATTTAAGCACATACAGAATGCGGATCCATTCATCCAGGGCAATCTGCGCTGGAGGAGGGGATCTAAATAAATTGCTGATTGGCCCATTCAACGCTTAATGTGTTCAACTTTTGTGCTCCGTGATCAGGAGCGGTGTTAGATTTTGGCTTCAATTTATTTTCATCTTTCTGTCTTGAATCCATGGACATCGTATGGCCAAAAAATATAGTTGTGGCTGATGACGTTCTTTAATTCTGGCTGTATCAGCAACCATGATGCAAAATAATACAGTTAGTTCATGGGATGGGCCAACGAGGGCGAGTAATGAGATGCGCTCAGATAGCCTGCGCCAGATTGCAAGTGGTTGGCAATTGGACATCATGGTACTTTCTCCGCCCGTCGGAGGTTGGCGAAGTTGCTTCCAGCCCCGCCCTCGGCCGTCGTGGAGAGGGTTTTTGCGTTGTGCTTCTGGATACTAACTGGAACTAACTAATAGCTGCTGAAGCGAGGAAAAGCGTATTTAGGGAAATGTTACTTCTAGAAATAACCTTGGAATTGTCCCGTTAGATGTGTCATTTCATGTGCTTCCTCTGACCCTGGCAGCAGTTTTAGATAGCGGAGAGTCCGGAGAGGAGGCAATTTGCAAGGGGACGCAGCTAGCGTTAGCCAACTTTAGCTCAGCATCTCGTTATCGTGGCGCGGGATCAGAAATAATGATTTCCGAGTCAAGTCGCGATGAGCCCTTCAGTGAATCTGGTTTTTGGGGAGCTGAAATGCACTGCTGAAAGAGCCGATGGCTATCGTCGTAGCTCTCTGTCTGTCTGTCTCTGTTCAGACCGGCAAGCTCATCCAAAAATCCTGTTCACGCGATATTCCATGCAGAACTTACGTCGCTGTCTTCGCTAGCAAGCAACCCCTGTTAGTTATCACGAAGCCCGAATTCGGCCTGTCTATCAGAACAAATACATGAACCAAATCCCTCTCGGCCTGAAAGGATACTCCATCGGGCTCAGCCCATTCCAGATAATATCGCCATCCTGGGTAGTTCTGGATTTCCTACTTAGCCGCAGGTGCTACAGACAGAATCGATGCCATATGACAACAACGAAATGAGGAACTTTTACACCGCCTGTCCGTCGTTCTGAGCATATTTGCTGGATGGCAGGCTCTCCTGGACCCGTTTCAATTTGGCTGCAGCATGACTGGTGAGTAACTAATGATTGCCAGGGAAAAGGTCTCCACGAATCAGAATAAATACCATGGTATAAAGTTTGTTGTCATCGCCTATCTCACTCTCCTGACCTCCTGAAATCCACCTTTCGGCTTGAGTGCTGGATTTGGTGTTGAGGCTTTAATTTTTAATTTTTTGTTGTCAATTGTCTGGGCAGGACTCATCTATCAACCAACTACGGAGTACTCCTTACTATTCGCCTTTTTCCCCATTGTTCAATGCGAGCTAAAAAATGAATCTTGCATGCTTTGCACAGAGTAAAAAGCATGCGGTTAATTGCGTTGTCACCTGTTCATCCGCAGCTAGGCAAGTTCATATGGTCATATGGTATAGTTATTGTATCGGTTTGATTTTTGGTTTCAATTATCAGTGTCTGGAACAAGAGACACACATCCACAGAAGAACGGCCTTGCCTCCTGCTGCAATAATAGAATGACTGATAAGTTTTACGATGCTTTTCTCGTTTATACTAGGTAGCTAACTATACGGGGTGTGATGCCCTGTATCACCACCCCAACACAGGGCATAATCAGACATATACGTTGGTTGCATCGCGGACAGATAAACAAAAAAAAAAGGCTATTTTGTTTTAGTTTTTGGTTGCAAGCAAGCATTCTTTGAACCAACAGGAACATTTATCCTTGATTCAAGATATTACTTACTGTCTGGGATATCTCTTTCAGTATATATGTGAAACCAACCTGACAACAGCACATTTGGAACAGATTTGGGCTCTTGTGGAAGCTCGGAAAAGGCCTGTTCGATCTTTTTTTGTTTTTTTGAAAGAATAAAGAGAGAAACAAAGCTTTCAGCTTGTTCGTCAAAGGCAGCAAAATGCCTAAGGCTGTCTTGATGTCGCAGTCAGTCTCCGTGTGGTTGGTTGGTTTATTATTATATTGCTTTCTCCAAAATCCCGCATCAAATTATGTTCTCTTATTTCGTTTTTTTGTTCTCGGCTGAAAAGGAGTTTTCTGTTCCTTTGACCTGGAAGAAACTTTGTCAGGTTTCATTAACAACAACTTGCATATTTACATGCTTTGCTTGTGTGAATTAACAACTATTCTCCCACTCAGCCAACAGATACGTTCAAATCCCTGCCAGCATGACCGTCTAGCGAATGCAGAGCGTTTTCTACTTTATGGACCCTGTTTCATAACGATAGCTATCACACTTGCTACGAAACCCCCCCTTGTCTTCCAAAAGCCTACGACTTAGTTGAACTCATGCTCATTGTAAGAAAGACGGTGGCAAACGCATGCATGCTAGCATCTCCAGGAAGCCCTCTTGTCTAGTCAACAAGCACAATTTCCGACCTGATGTATGTAATTGTATACATTATGTAGAATGGGCAAAGTTTTTTTCAGAAATTCTGTTAAGGAAGTGTCACTACTGATGCACCATTCCGACACTCAACATCTCCAGGGTGAATGTATCGACTTGTGGCCCTCTTCCGATTATCTTATAGATGGCTCTGTATATATAGTCTTTTGATCTCTAGTCGAGTTTCTTTCTATACATCGGGTTTTGTCGAGAGCTCGCCCAGTATTGGGTTCCAACACTATTGACAGCCCATATGACACCCCCCTCGTTCCTTGAAGATGGTCAGGGAGGAATACCTGTGCTCCACTTCCATTACTTCAGGTCCTGCTGGTCTCTGCGAGCGATTATATTAGTATATTTCCCCTCTGATATGGAATCGTCTGAAAAGAACCCGTTAATATCCTTGATAGAATGGCACGTAAGCTCTTATTCCCAGTTGGGCGTCGGAAAGGATTTGCTTCATTTGAATTTCGCCTTAGACAAATCCCTCTGGCATAGCGCAAGGCTACCCGGGGGCGGGTCACTGGAGCAGGAGGGAAGTGGGTAGGGTATGGGAAAAAAAGAAAAGATGATAAGATAGGAAATAAATGTATATTTTCATATACTGTAATCGAATTGTCGTACCGTTTCCCCCTAGAGCTAGATTGGGTTCTGGGTGATGTGCTGCTATTGTTTCAAAAAGAGGTTTCAAGAGTATAGGCGGAAGAGAGAACGAGAGTTCAAAGTACCCCGGGGGTGAGGTTGTATGGAGTTCATACATGCATTCCTTGCAACGAAGATGAGTCCTTATTTGACTTAGTCTAGGAGAGGTTCCGTTTCCCGTGATTTGATAAGAATAGCAGCGAATTTGGCACACCTAGGCTCAAGATTGACAAGATATGCTTGAATATGAGGTCCATTCTATATATAGTTGAAGAATCGGGAAACTCAAGCATTGCTTCCTGTTGATATTTTCCGACAAGGACTCATTTTTTTTCGTTTCTTTCACTAAATATAACAGTGCTAATTTGAGTTCAAGAGTCAGTTTCTCAAGTCGCCCATGGGTAATATTCCCCAACCACTGGTTTGTCGTTTCCATCGCTGTCATCTTGGGGCTGCTGGGCCTGGATAAAAATGGGGGTGTTGCTTATGATAGTTATCGTTGTACTTCTTTCAAAGATACGTTAAATAGTCCTAATAAGAATAACTGATGATGTTTTTCCATCAGCCATGTTGAAAGAACACATCCGGCGCCTGGCAAAGGAGGTATGTAGTAAATTGCTCCGCGAGCTTCTCAAGTGCGGCGAATATAGGCGGAATGTTCCAGCACTCTTAACACCCGTGAGATGTTATGATATGATATTCCCGCAGGGGAAAACCAGGCATGGAAATATAGAGGTTTGTTTGTCGTTGTATTCATTTCAGTTCCTTTTTTCCGCCATGTATCCGCGTTGATGAGGTTGGGCTTCAGTCTTTGCCTGAATTCTTTCATTTGAGAGAATTCGAGTTGAAGCAGTCTTCTGAGCGCAAATTTGTAGTGAGCTATTATTTCTCAATTTTTCCAGCTGAGGGGATTGATTCGGGTTATTTGTACAGTACATGTACAATTCGCAACCCCCGTAGAGACGAAATGCTTCCAGTCACGTAGATAAATTGAAGAAACAACGGAAGATATCGGGGGATATTCCTTTCGTTCCACGTTGACCAAGTGTGGAGGATAAACGGAGCCATTTATACTAACAGCCAGATGCATGTGATGATATATGTGAGATATATTATGGGTATTTCCAAGCATTTTTCGGATGGTGAGCTAAAAATGATATCAGTCCAGGCCCTGGTACCCTGATAAGCAGGATAAGACAACTCTCGGTCAAATCAAGGATTTCAATAATTGGCGGCGGCAAACGGGTTCGGGGGGGGGACCCGCTTGCCTGCGAACGGTCTTGTCCGAAAGGCATGAAGAAAAAAAAAGAGTTCTTTATTGCCGAATGCAAGCTATCAACCTCCATCATCAATCAACGATATTACTGCACACAACAAGCTGAAGAAACTATTTCTCTTTTTCTTTTTCTCTTTCACTTGGAGATTGCTTGATATGATTGATTAATCATTAATTTATTTTGTATTACGCTTTTTTTCCTTTGACTCCATTTTCCTTTTTGCTATATTTTCT
This sequence comes from [Emmonsia] crescens, assembly GCA_002572855.1. Taxonomy (NCBI): domain Eukaryota; kingdom Fungi; phylum Ascomycota; class Eurotiomycetes; order Onygenales; family Ajellomycetaceae; genus Emergomyces; species [Emmonsia] crescens. The sequence goes on along the minus strand of PDND01000113.1, from coordinate 72,098 downwards.
CGCCGTGTAGCTCGGCGCGCCGCAACGACAATGGCCAGCAAATTGCTCATGACTCGATCTAATATCAATATGCTTTCTCTACCAGCTGTCCAGTTGTCGCCAGTCGCCCGCAGATCTCTTTCAACTTTGTCACGGCGGCCTAGTCACTATTTCCAGCCATTGAGGCACACTTCTCTACCCAACCCCGCCTTCCAAAGGTCATTCCGAAGAGCTTACGCGGATGCGCCAATTGCTCCCCCACAATCACCGAAGCCGAAGCGGAGGTTCAGGGTTTTCAGATGGATGTATAGATTGACTTTGCTCTCTCTGTTGGGCGGCGCAGGCGCATTGGGATACAACGTCTACTCGCTCCGAAATCCAGCAGACCAAGAACAACCTGACCCATCCAAGAAAACGTTGGTTATTTTAGGTGCGCGGACATCCAGATTGATGCAAGCGACCATGTTATAAGTATGGGTAACAAAACTGATCTGTATGCTTCAATTTTAGGAACGGGATGGGGAGCTGTCTCCTTATTGAAAAGACTAGACACGGAAAACTATAATGTTATCGTCATTTCGCCCCGGAACTTCTTCCTCTTTACCCCTCTTCTCCCGTCGTGCACGACCGGTTTGATCGAGCATCGCTCGATTATGGAGCCCATAAGGAACATCCTGCGGCATAAAAAAGCTGCAGTGAAGTACTACGAAGCTAGCGCTACTAATATTGACCCCGTGAAGAGGGTGGTGCGCATTAGCGATGAATCGGCTATCAAGGGCGATACGTCGACAACAGAAGTTCCATACGATATGCTAGTGGTTGGGGTAGGAGCAGAGAGTGCTACTTTTGGTAAGTCGTTTTAGATTCGCTGGAGGTATGCGTTATACTGATGTGTACTATCATTCCCTAGGTATCCCTGGTGTTCGGGAGCATTCCTGCTTCCTGAAAGAAGTTGGTGACGCCCAGGAAATCCGGAAGCGGATTATGGACTGTGTGGAGACTGCGATCTTCAAGGACCAAACCAAGGAGGAGGTCCAGAGACTCCTTCATATGGTAGTAGTGGGTGGTGGGCCAACTGGTGTTGAGTTCGCTGGTGAACTACGGGACTTTTTCAATGACGACCTCAAGAAGTGGGTGCCGGAGATAACAGATAACTTCAAAGTCACACTCGTGGAGGCCCTTCCAAATGTATGGAACTTATGTTTACATCTCTTCCAGTTGCTTTTGTTTATCATTGCTAATTCTCGTACTCAGGTTCTTCCTACATTCTCCAAGCAGCTGATTGACTACACCGAATCCACATTCAAGGAGGAAGACATCACTATCCGTACGAAGACTATGGTGAAGAAGGTCTCTGATAAATACATCGAAGCAGAAAGTACGAAGCCAGATGGAACTAAGGAAATCGAGACTATCCCTTATGGTCTCCTTGTCTGGGCTACCGGTAACGCCGTCCGTGGTGTTATCCGTGACCTCATAAGTCAAATACCCGCACAGAAGAACTCGCGCCGTGGTCTTGCAGTCAACGAGTATCTTGTCGTGAACGGGACGGAGAACATCTGGGCTGTAGGCGACTGTGCAGTGACAAATTATGCACCAACTGCCCAAGTGGCCAATCAGGAGGGTGCATTCCTCGCGCGCCTTTTTAACACCATGGCCAAGACCGAAGCTATCGAGGCCGGGTTAAAAGAGCTCTCCAACGCACAGGCAGTGGCTCCAAGTGGAGAGCAGCGCAACAGAATTCTCGATGAGATTCGGACGTTACAGAAGAACCTACGGAGAACTAAGCAGATTGGGCCCTTCCAATATTCTCACCAAGGAAGCCTTGCATACATCGGCAAGGAACGCGCTGTAGCTGATGTGAGCTGGCTGAGCGGAAATATCGCCAGCGGTGGGACTCTAACCTATCTCTTCTGGCGCAGCGTCTATCTAAGCATGTGCTTTAGCAGTAAGCTTTCCCCTATATGCATAATTTGACTTTCTCGAAATTTCTTCCGTCATTTCGACTGCCCCTAGTTCCGAAGTGCCTATAGGGAACTTGGACTTTTCAAAGCTAATACTTATATTCTCAGCTCGCAACCGAGTCCTGGTCTCGTTTGACTGGATCAAGGCCAAGATGTTCGGCCGTGATGTCTCCCGGGAATAAACCCGAACTTGACGGAAGAAACATAGCCTTGCTAACGTCTTACCCTTCTTACCAATGTCACCACCACGACGACGACCGAGAACGATCGATTCCAACTAATTAATCTCGTTGGCTTAGCTCGCCGCCAATTACTATTCTGCTCCCCACCTACCAAATCTCTCGCGTTCCTAATATCGCTGTACTCGCGGAGCACTACCTATACAAGTACTGCAGACCTGCGAGCTTGTTCCCTAGGCACATACGACTCACAGTGCGAAATAGACGGTAGAACACGAAATAGTCATTAAATTTAGACCTTTGCATTTTTTGTGGCTTCGGCAAGTTGTGTCCTCGTTTGATAGTCCCTTTCGGGTTTTCTTTTTTCGATTCCCCCTCCCACCCCCTTTCTTTCTTTTCTTTCTTTCTCCATCTCTATTGCTCCATTTACTATAGACTGCATCTTTTTCCGCCTTCTTTTTCGTTCTTTTCTTGCTTAGCTGGCGTCCTATCTTAGAAAAGCGTTTTGCATGTACCGTCTACCTGTTTTCTCGTTGTTTAGCATGCCCTTCTTTTCTTCTTACACTTTTACCTTTTATTATACCGAACATTTGTCCGTCTCCCTTAATCCTTTTCCAGATAATATACTAATTATCACCATTTAATGTATTATCGATTTCTTCTTTGGCTCGGTTTTATGTTGGCAGTTAGCCTTGAGACACCTCTTGTTTTACTATGATATTGATATAGATTCTCTGATTTTTCATTTCCTCGCGATCCTGTTTTAATTATATATTTTTTATTTAGAGGTCGTTGTTTCCGTTGTAACTTTACTGATAAATACCATTTCCCCAACCACGATCATGGATAAGATCTATAAAAATTTGCGTGGGTTTTGCGTCTTCAAATGTAAAATCGCATACTGTCTCTGTATTGTCATTCATTTACTGGTATATAGTTTATATTTACACCCATCTACGCAAAAGGAAACGCAATGCTTCTCAGGTTTCATGTTGTAAAAACGCCCTTCGACTCTGCCTCTATGATTAACACAACATCCTCTAATTGGGCCCAAATATACACCCCGTCTATTATCAATATATGTATCACAGTCCCCCTTGCACATCAAGTGTTCCCAAAATCAAGATAGCAAGCTATCCGCATAGCTCTTATTTTCTATATGTTTGGGAGAACGGCCGGCGAAGCTCCCTGGATCCAAGCCTGCTAGCATGTAAACTATGCCTATACCTCATTCAACCACGCAGCTACTTCCGTTCCCCTACCGTTGGACATCCGACACAAAGGACTCGCAGAATCACTCGCATACAAAGCTGCATTTGAAGGTGAAAATAATCGACAGCCCCAAAAATACCGCCAGTAGTTACTGGCTAGGTGGATATCGGATAGAATGAGGCTTATTTATCCGCGCCAATGGTGGTTGGAACACGGCCATGCCACACATATTCACCGATATAAGCTGGGTGGGGTGGAAAAGCAAGAGATAATTTTTTCCCCCGCCTTACAGCTCAAGGAATGGAAGTGGCCCCATTCTTCGACTTGGGTTCTTCGAACTGGCTCCAACAGGAGAAAATGGTCGTATTAGATAACTTCGTTTTCATAACCGGGGCCTTTCTTCCCCCTGTATCTCGAAACAGCAGCGTGTTGATGCGGGATATAGTAATATTGAGATTGGATACCCTACAGTTGTATCTAGCCATTCTCCTTTCCATACATCGTCCCATGTCGCGTAGTGTGCCATTGGATATAGATCTGTTCGTGCAAGAAGGTAGAGGTTGAAGATGACGAGAACCAGAGTTATAGTAACGGTGACGCAGATGATTATTTTAGGTACGTCGCTCATGCTCGCGGTGCTCGCGGTGCTGCCCGACGTGCAGCCACTATAATTCCAAGAGAGTGAAAGAGGGGAATTGGTGTGAAGGGGTAGAATATGCTGAGCATTTACACCCTTATGGAGATGAGAGCATGACGACAGAATGACAATTCTCCCCCCTCTATGTTTTAAGATTTGTGGAATACCAAGGAACTGGATTGTAATGGCGTTCAGGTTTGTTGATTTGAGAAGCAGTTGGTCAGCTCTGAACCGAACCACTCGACCTTGGGTTTGGTATTGATTTTTGAGGGCCAATCGTTCGATAGTGTCTGGGACACATCCCCCGTACCAGCATCTTGGGTCGGATCCTCGTCCCAGATCGTAATCCTTATTCAAAATAACTTTGAATGTATCAATAGTAGCCATCAATTCTGTCTGTCCGCAAGCGGTAATTTGGTGTCTCTGGAATATATGACGTCAAGCATAATCTCCACGTGACTTTAGGCTTTTATGACTAATCATGGTCACCTGACTTACACTTCAGCAAATCCTCAATCTTTAAAAAAGAAACATCTGGGGACTTCATCTAAAGACAAGATACAGCATCAACATACCAGTTTACCGCCTCAATGCCTCCTCGATTAAGCTGGCGGCTGCCAATGCAGCTGCCGTCACTATTCCAAGTCGCATCTCCGCCCTCATTTCTCCTCCCAGTCCTCCAGCACCAAACCAGACAAGCCTCCATCCTCGCCCAGTTGTCTGATAATGCGACTGCGTACAACAAACGTATAAGACGTGGTCGAGGTCCTTCGTCGGGAAAGGGTAAGACCTCCGGACGTGGTCACAAGGGTCAGAAGCAGCATGGAAGTGTCCCCGCGGGGTTCAATGGTGGGCAGACGAAGGATGAGATTGTGCATGGTGAACATGGATTCAACAATATGTAAGGAATATTCGATCTATCCTTGCTGAGGGGGGCGGGAGGAAGTTATTTGTCTTATCCCCTCTTTGCCACTCCCTTCTCTTGTCATTACGCCTCCAAAAGTAAATGTAATTTCACAAAAATTCTAACCCGAAAATTCCCCCAGATTCTCCATCGACCTATCCAAAGTCAACCTCGACCGCGTCCAAGAATGGATCGACCAAGGCCGCCTCGACCCCTCCCGCCCCATCACAGTCCGCGAACTGGCAAAATCCCGCTGTATCCACGGCGTCAAGGATGGCGTCAAACTGCTCGCCCGCGGCGGCAAAGAAGCGCTCAAACAACCCGTCCAAATCGTTGTCTCCCGCGCCTCCGCCACGGCAATTGAAGCCGTCGAAGCCGCCGGCGGCTCCATCACGACCCGCTACTACACGCGCCACGCCATAAAGCGGATCATGTCCGGCAAGACGGACCCGTTCGTCTCGCTTGCGTGGCTAAATGCAGGCGAGAATTTGAAGATCGGGATGGGGATTGATAAGCCCCGCGTCAAGGGTGATGGGTTCTCGTATCGCTTGCCAGACCCGACAAATCGGAAGGATATTGAGTATTATCGTGATCCGGCTCATAGGGGGTATTTGAGTTATCTGGTGGAGAAGGGGGAGACGCCTAGTTTGTTCTTTGGTGCGCCGGGTAAGGCGCATAAGAAGGGTAAGGAGGGTGTGCCTGCTAGTGACAATAGATTGTGGTAGAGGGGAAGGTAGAATGGTGCTTTTTTTCTTTTCTTTGCTTTGTATTTTTTTTAATAGAAGGGGCTTGTTCCTCTTTTCCGACTTTTTATGTAGTTACTTGAGTCTGTCTTGTCTCGCTAGGTTTCATTGTATACTAGAGAACCGAATTACCTTACATTACCTACTTGCATTACGTATTTGGTAAATGATTGTACAGTACATGTACTTCCGCCCTCTTTACCAGCTTAAACAGCTTTTTCCCAGGAGCGGAATTACCTATGTTTTGAGAAGCGCATTTATAATCGCAAACTTCTTATGCTACAGAAAATTAATGCATCTAGTTGCTTAAGCGGACTTTTTCAAAGCAAGCAATTAATCTCATTATTAACAACCAAATTACTTAACATACATTTAACCCTTTTCCCTTTCCCTTAAACCATTTTTTAACAACCGCCCAGCTTGCAACATATCATCATCATTATCATGCCCATCAAGGAAAAGAGATCCCCGTATGAAAAGCTCCATGTGCAAAAACGCCAGTGCTAGGGTCAAGAAAAAGGGAGAAGAAAAAAGGGGATAACTTGGAAGCAGAGAAGATGCAGCAAATTCAACCCCCCTTGGGGTGAAAAAAAGGAAAGAAAGTATATAAGAAAATCTAGCAATCTGTGTGGAAAAGTGGAAACTGGAATAGAGAAGAGCCATTTGAAGAACGAGAAGAGAGCAGAGCAGAGAAGAGGAGAGAAAGGGGACAAAGAGCCTGATTGAAACCACGAAAAAGCCACCAAGAGTGGGGAAAAAGGAGAAAGGTATGGAGGGGAAAATAATGGGGACGGAAGTTAAGGGAGGATAGGGATAGGTGGAGTCGGGTGAGTGGAAAGTCTGCCCGTTAGCCTCGCTAATCGGTAATCTTTAAGCGCCATGAAAATGGATTTTGTATATCGATACACAAGCACCAAAAGCAAGAATGCCTTCTGCGTATGGGGAGGGAACAATGATGGAGCGGTGTGGGAATACTGCTGTGTAGGGACTCGTCAATGACCCAAAGAAGCTAGGAAGTGAAACGTTATGAGCGGATGGGGATAAAGGGAGGAGAGGAGAAGGAAAATGGTGAGAAGAGAATGAATAGAGGAGAGTGAAGGTTGAAGAAGGATGGTCTGATAGTAATGCACACAACTCAGCAAGGGCTGGATATGTATGAGAGAGGTGGGGAGAGTACCGACGACAAAAATAAATGGGTAGAATAAGATAAAAATGCAAAGATCAAAAATAAGCTATATAAGAACCCGAAAGAAAAAAACAAAAAGTCTCAAAAATCCCGCCAGCCCCGCGTGGTCCAATTTCATCAACGCTTAAGAAAAAAGGACATAACCTGCTTAAACAATAAGAAAAGGAAAAGGAAATTCGTAATGGCGTATGACAGCATAGAAATCGGGTGCAATGGTTAATGAACTCCCCAAAAACCATCAAGTAGCAAAAAGGCCTACCCCCCGAGCACGCTGAACATAAAAAACAGCAACAAAAAGGTGCAGATAGGTATATATAGGTAAATGCGACAGACATTTGTAAATGAGAGTCACGGGGTATCAAATAACAAACATGAAGACAATAAAGGGATATAACGTGCATGCAAAAGATTCCACCGCGGACACCGTACGCTCGCGTCAGACCCGCTTGGTAGTTCCTACATAACAAAACCGTCGTAAAACACCGTTAACATATCGTCATACCCCGAATTCCATAATAGACGTAATCAAGTCGGATAAAAGATAGAGCCTAAAACCTCCATTGCGGAGCATCGGCGGGGTGGTCTGTGCTGTCAGAACACCCCTGAAACCAGCGGCACTGTAAGACTTCCCGAATGGTCCATCGTCTCATCGGGTCCATCTCCAAACAACCCTGGATGAGTTCCAATGCATCCTGTCGGTCCTGTAGATCACCGTGACCTTTCAGAACAGAAGTCCTATCCCAACGACCTCTCATAATGTTTTGTTTGATCCGTGGTTTAAAGGAGTCCTGGAAAGGCCGAGAACCAACAACCAAAGCAAAGACAACAACTCCAAATGCCCAGATGTCCACAATTGGATCAAGGAGTCCATCTGTAGATGACAGCAGTTCTGGAGATGCATATTCCAGGCTTCCGGCAACGCTGGTACTTGTGTCAGAAGGACCTATGGCCTTTGGAGGCGGCCGATCTGCTGCATTGTCGTACGGATCAGGTGAGCTTCCGCCGTCATTTTCCGACGTCATCCACTCTGCCATTCCAAAGTCACATAAGATTAACTGGGCTACGTCTCCATGCTCTTTGGAAATTGATGCGTCCAAAAGGCAATTTTCAAGTTTGATATCTCGATGGACAACACGTGCATCCTCATGCAAGTATCTGATAGCGGATGCTAATTGATATGCATACTTTCGGGCAACGTCGATTTCAAGTCCTTGGCGGTGTCTGCGGACAAGGTCGAACAGAGTCCCCTTTGTAGTTAATCTTGTAAAGCAAAACGTAGCATAGTCGGTGTCGTAAACTGCTTCGAGGGGCAGAATGTGGGGGTGGTTTAGGTATCGCCAGATGCGTACTTCGTGGTCGAATTCGGCTTGGACCTGGTCATTTTCTCTTTCGCTTTGGCCGGCGAGGTGCTTCTTGACAATCTTGACAGCAGACCGTTCTGGTCCACCCTCTCCATTAACCTTGAATGCTTCCTTCACCGTACTAAATCCTCCAAACCCAATCTGCTTGCCTATCACGTAATCTGTTCCTACAACCTGACCTTCATCATCAGGTTTCGAAGGAATCTCATCGCGGCTCCATAGAGACAGAAAGTTGCTGGCAGGGGATTTACCGCTTGAGTTGGTAGAGCGACCGGAGTCTTGACATATGTTGTGCCGCAAACTGCCATCCCTGCCTAGAGTATAGCTCTTCGACCGGCTTCCAAATGGCTGAGGGGCCGGGTTGGACCATGCACCTGCATCATCCAATGATGCAGGGCGGTAGACCCTGGGAGAAGCAGAAAAAGGGGACAGAAATATGTCCCTGGTTGCTTCTGGTGGAGTACGCACTTCATCAGTGACGGGTGAGGCGGTGGATAGAGAGGTGAGAGAGGTAGGGCGTTCCCCACCGGGCCTAGCATCACTCCCGCAACTCTCTACGGAGGGGGAGAAAAAGTCACGGCGAGATGAGGCGATTGGAAACGCATTTGTGGAGGTTCCGGAATCACGACTCTGGTGGGATAAGCTATCCACAGACAAGTCGACACCGTGCTTCGGATTGATTGCTGGATTTTCCAGTTGGTCCCGGCTTCCAGTATCAAGAGAGTAATCAACAGAGTAATCAACAGAATAATCAGGGTTGTGGCTGATCGAGGGTTGATCATTTCGAGCAAATTGTTCGAGTGGAGATGGCTGGATATAACGAGGGTTATGGTTATATTCCAGATCATCGGTAGCACCTGCTCTGTAGTGATGGTCTTCAGGACAAGGCACAGGGATGGGCGGTGTTGGGATATGGATGTCACTCAAAGCACTATCACTTCCATCGAGGCCGCCGGTATGTGGGCGGCTGGACTTGGCAACGTCATGGGCAGTTCGCCTGGTATTGCCATCCGGAGTTGGCACATGTCCACGACCATGGCCATTTTCTGTCAACCCAGATGTATTCGCAAAATTCGGGTCTAACGTCAAATTCTCAAACTTCCGGATCTCCTCATGAGCCATGCCCTCACCTTGAAGGGGTGATTGCAACGGCTAGCGGTGACCCTTCAATTTCGATTATTGAAGAGTGGTAGTAGTAGTAGTAGAGGGGGGAGGTGTATTTTCTAAGTGTGGCCCAGCAGCAAACGTAAGCCCCAGTAGTATCTCCGCAAGAAATATCAGACAGAGTCATATGCGATGGAAACCAAGCTCTGTAGGCAGCACGGAGAGGCGGGGTGGAGACGGGCGGGAGCGCGGGGCCTAACAAGGCGGGGCGACCGTCCCACGGGTTAAGGTATCTTTGTCCAACAGCAGCCAGCAGGTGGCACAGCACGAGATAGGCCGATGTGGCCGGGCAATAGAGACCAGAATATAAGCCTATCGTCAGGCCGAGACGAGAAACGGACGACGAGTAGGAAGACGGAGGCTGGAACGGGGGATTCCGGGGTGGTGGTGAGTAGAGAAGAGAGAGAAAAGTGTGTGAGAGATCTCGATCTCGGGCGTTTTGGGCAGAGAAAGCGAGAGCGGAGGATGCGATAAGGTCACGTGAGCGGCAAAAAATTCTGCCTGGGTGGGCGCTTGTGGGGTGAATATATTCTTGAGTGGTGATTGGCTGGAGATAAATCCCTTGGCATCGGTTGGCCGCCAGGGGTAGCAAACGAGTTAGGCGCGGACACTTGTCGCGCTTGTTTTGGAGCCAGCCAACGCCAAGCGACGACGGTCTTTATTAAGGGATCTCCTGAAATGAAAGACGCTGGGCCGGGATTCTGTGAGTTGTCTCAGTCCTCTTGTACGGTCACTTCTTTGTCTTCTTCTTCTTCTTCTTCTTCTTCTTCTTCTTCTTCTTATTCGCCCTGTTGTCTAGCCTCTGCTAGGGGTAGGGTTGGTGAGGTCTCAATACTGCTTGCTGTCTCTCGTTGTCACTTTCCCCGCTCTGGAGCGAACTCCGCCCTACATTTCAGCGCATATACTGTTCCACTGTCATCTATACACATCCCTTTGGGGAGGTTCTATTAGCAAATGCTCGTTTTATATTTACTCCCTATACCTACCCTACCCAGCGTCCCCTTGAACCGGCGATTTTTTTGGCGTGCGCATAACTCGCAACAATGACCAGACCACAGATAATCCGGGCAGGTGAGCACTTAATGAAGGATAAACAAAAAATATATATAAAAAGAAAACATAAGTGGATTGACTGCGTGTTTCTTGGGTTCATAAACATCTAATACGATCTACAATTTCTCTAGATACCATCGACCTGCAGGGCAACCGTTCCCAATCCGCGCAAGACCAGGCTCGCCAACAGGGGCAATCAGCTTCATCCGACGGCAATCGAACAGCGCCACACCAAACTCTGTCGATGCGGAATGCGGAGAAAGAGACCAGAAATGACTTGATTCAAAGCCCCAGAGTTTCTGGGGATCGCAGGCACCCCGACGACTCTGAGGACGAAATGAATGGCCACAACCACGGGGCGCATCATGATGGCATAGATCACTATTCAAATGGCCAAACGTCGGCGGATGAAGGAGATACTACAGATGGCGAAAGTGATGACCAGTTGGATGATGATATGATGGATAAGATATCTAGTTCTCCATCAATCGATGATGGTGGGTGCCCCTTTTTTTCAACTTTATCCTTTATCCCCCCTTCAAATGCCCTCACTTCTCGCCCAATTTCCACCGGAGTGAGTCGTTAAAGAGTCCAATTTATTGGATCATTTGGGGCCACATTTATCTACTACATATCCTACTTCTTGCCCTGTATGCGTGACCCGTCCTCCATATATTCATGTGCAATGCGGGTGCATCATACAATGCACGGACCCGAAAGCTTCGGTGAACCGCACAATGCGTCCGGAATGGCACATTGCCAACTCACTCAAGGCCGTGGGTGTGAACTAGCTTGGGTTAGATATGGCAATGCTTGGCCGCTTCTCCCAAAAGATGATAGTCTTCACATAAACCAAACATGTCATGCAGTCACCAGCTAGTACTTATGATCTCATTGAATGTTGGTCTCAGTGATGGTTACAGTTTCTTCTTCTTCATTTCTTCTTTATTATTTTCTTTTCAATTTCCTCCTCTTTAACAGAGATCACAATTGCTTACGTCAAAACAGAAGATATTGATTTCGAATTCGTCTACGCTTTACATACTTTCGTAGCAACGGTCGAAGGACAGGCAAATGCCACTAAGGGTGATACGATGGTCCTTTTGGACGATAGTAATAGCTACTGGTGGCTTGTTAGGGTTGTGAAGGATGGCAGCATAGGTTGGCTCATCGCATCCTTTAATTACTAATGTCGCTATTAACAATCCTAGGCTATCTGCCCGCTGAACATATCGAGACCCCAACAGAACGACTGGCGCGTTTGAACAAGCATAGAAATATCGATGTATGCTTCTGGTGTCTTGCCTATTACCTATTGGCGCTAACTTTATATCTAGCTCTCTGCGACGATGTTAGGGGACAATGCGGAGAAATCAAAGAATCCTCTGAAAAAGGCCATGCGGAGGAGAAATGCAAAGACCGTCACTTTTACCTCATCTCCAGTTTACCACGAACCGTCTGATGTCGAATATTCTACCGAAGAAGAAGACGATGAGGATGACCAGTTCTTCGACAACGACGACGATGAAGAAAACGTTCATTCGGACACGAATGATGGACAGGAAGAATCCCAAAAGGAAGAGATCGTTGTCGAACCTCTTCGACCAAAAGTACAAACAGACAAGGACGGCGCAAACGCACGTGAAGTTGAACCTGACCGAGATATTAGCCCTGAGAGGGCCCGGGCAAGCGAGGATTCATTTGATAGACAAGGTGAACCCAACTTACCGCCCTAGTAATTATATGCCACCTTACTAACTTGAGAAACAGATGACAATACTACTGGCAGGTCGAGGAATGGTGTAGTGCGAAACACAGATTCATTCTTCCAAGATGATAGCCTCGAGACTAAGAAGATCTCGCTGACTCCAAACCTCCTGCGTGATGATTCGAATAATGGGCCTGCGGTCACGAATGAGCCTAAAGAGGTATTGCTCCAATTTCCGTTTCCTTTTCTTATGTATATCACATTTTACTAACTCAGTTTCATTATGGCACTTTAGGCGAAAGGACGTGGAAGCCTCGACGCCTTTGAAAAAGTCATAAGCTCAGGAGACAAAATCAAAGAAGACAAAAAGCGAAAAGAGAAGAAATCAGGCATGCTTAGCGGCTTATTCAAAAGAAAAGACAAGAAAAGCAAAAACGTTGATGATGATATGGAAGAATCAGAAAAGATCTCTGAAGAGTCGACGCGTTCGACAACACCCCCCAAGACATCCAGTGAATCATTGAAGGAAGAACGCCCGTCGTCGAAATCCCAAAACGCACCCCAACGACATCCTAGCAAACTGCAGAAAACACCACCTGATACTTCTCCAGTCAAGACTGACAGCATGCAAACAATTGCCCAGCAAGGACTTAGTAATGTCGCAACCTCCATGACATCTCCAATGAAGGATGGTTCCGGCGCTTCCGTGCGGGCAGTTCCATCTGATGCCCAAGCCGATGTTCCACAGCCACTTAGCGTCAGATCTCCAGAAGCGGCTCGTGAAAAATCCACAACTTCTGTTTCTCGAGACCAAATTAGTCCGAATTCGGAGTCCCCATTGAGAACTACTTTCCTTAATACATCAGTCTCCCCTGTGGATGTTTCGCAAAAGCCATCAGACATCATCAGAAGCACCCCAAGCAAGGAAACTATGCGGTCTGCATCTATCCCCGAGGAGGAAGAAGAAGATGAGGGTACGGAATCCCCGGTCAACATATCATCTCCAGAGTACCGAGACTGTAATAACCCTCCAGGCTTAACAACAGATACCTCATCAGTCGATGAACCGCATAATTTAGCACTCTCCCCAACCCCATCTTCCCCCGAGCTTGTTGAACATCCAAACGACAAACTGGAAGATAACAGCGCTCCGACTTCCTCTACTAACACATCAACTTGGAGCGAGGCTAGTCTCCGTTCTTATCTCGACGATGACGCCGACATCCGGGACCTTCTCATCATTGTCCATGACAAGTCTAATGTGACGCCGGCAGGCCCTGATCACCCGATCACGGGCAGTCTATTCAAAGAAGAGAGCAAGGGCATTAGTGAAATGTCAGTTCGGCTCGATGAGCTGTTAACTGGCTGGATGTCTCGTAAAACGAAAGTGTCTGTGGCGAAATAATGTGACGGACGCCAAATAAGTGATGTCCGTCACATTATTTCTCCTTCATACGGTCCCACTACCAGCCCGTGAGAATCCGAATTATCCACCTGGCTGGTCTTGACTGCGACGCGTACGCGCTCCGTTCCGGGAATTAGCACCATCTTCACACATGTATACCGATGACTCCATGTCATCTAGCAGGGAATATACACGTCTTTTTTTATACTGTATCTCGTTTTGCTGGGCGTCAATATCGAGATGGAACTTCTTTTTTAAAAAAACTTAGAAGAAAAAACCAAAAAGCAAAGGTTGGCGATTAACGAAAAATACGATCCAATGAGAAAAGGGCGCTCTACTTGCCATGAACAAATAACATTCGATACTTAAAGATCAGCGATCCTTAAACATACCGGTGTTGATGAGGCGTGCTCTTGTTTTCTGTCTTTTATCCTTTGGGTGTCTTTTCTTTCGTCCGTCCCTTTTTTATTGACTGTCCTCTATCTCCTTGTATGTTGCAATCTATTCACTCCCTTTCCCTCCGACATTTCCTTCCATCAACGTCGAAAAACAGTTCAACCAGGGTGTTGTGTGCTATTCGGGCAAGCATTTATTTCCATCTCTACTTTCAAATGCTCTTCCATCTTCCCATTTTCCCCCCTTTACTCGTCGTTCACAGCCAGCTCCTCGTTTACGTCTCTACCCCACACCGCCAACCGTTGCTATTTATTTTGTTGCGTTCCTTCTTTAAACACACCACCCTCAACATGACAGATGTCACTCCCGCCGATCTTTTGCTACCTTCACTGCCTTTCGCTTTTTGTTGCAATTTTACACAATACCCTAAATACCCACGTGTACCGTCGTTTGCCTTGTGTCTTTCTTTCTTCCTTTCTTCCTGTCATGCCCCATCCCTCCCCTTCAAGAGAGCGCTGCCAATTTCCATTATTTCCAGCCATCCGCTAAGCTAGTCTCGCCCCCATCCTTTTTTTTTTCCCTTCATATATTGACGCCTTATCTCCTTCGCGGAATTCCCTTTTGTTACTTTTTTTTTCTTTCCTTCCCCTTAAATGCTCTTCATTTCACTTTCCCTTTCATTCCGAATTTTCCTTTGGACTGACCCGAGGGGTTATTATTATGTTTCTTTTTTCTTTTTTGGTTAACTTTAGGGGGTTTAGGGGGTGTGGTAATCGAATATTACTTTTTACTCAACGACTCTTTGAGAAATTATATCCGTCTTCCTACCTTTTGAAAATTGCACTTTACCGGGAGGGTAAACTTCAATTCAGTATATTTAATCAACCGACCCGAATATACCACTGCAGGTACATATAATATTTTATATGTGAAAACTTCGCCAATTGGATATTCTGCTTCGGTATATCTCAGTGAACGAAGCCGACGAAAGCCAGTTCCGGGAATAATAGAACCCGATATGGTCATCACACCATCATTGGTGGATGGATTTTCATTTTCGCCTTTGCGCCTGCTTGGAGGGCATTTCCTTGCTTTCCAATATAAGATACTCATTCCAGTGATATGTAGAACTGTATCCCCAACCGGCAACCGCTTTAGTAACAGTTCCTGGTCTTGACAGATCTTGTGGCCCCAAAGCGATATCAACATTGGCGAATTGTATCTGACAGCGGGGCATACTCTCGCCGTACCAACTCCATATACGGCCATCATCCGAGAGGCCTAGTATATGGCTGCGCCCAGAAGGAAATTGTGAGATCGCTGTAGCTGGCTCGTAAAGATCTTTGGAAGTTAGATGAAAATCCGGTGGAAACCGAAGAGGCTGAAAACCAAGTCTTGCGAGTCAGTCATGAGGCGAAAGTCCTTCCAGATAGATAATGCCATCAGATGTCAGGATGGAGATCGACCATCCGCTGTTGGTCAGGTAACATTAGTTTATTAAAACTGCGTTACCAGATTAACTTACAGGCTAAAAGACGCAAAATCCACGCCGGGCAAGAGACAGAGCATTGATCGTCAGAGACCGCCGCAGAATCGTTGTACTCACCCGCATTGTAAATCTGCAACATTTGATATCTCTCCAGGAGTCCTCCTTTCAGCCGGCCATACCTCCGCCATAGGAAATAACCAATCTGCCTGACTTTAACGATATATTCTAGTTTTGTACGTAGAGTTTTATACAGCCAATACCAACCTTGGCCGTCAGCGTGCAAGAGAGGGTGAATTGGGATTCAGAAAGTCCTCGATGTACGGACCCGCCAGTATTCCGATACTTTCTAGAAAATGGCTTGCATATATCTATTGACGACACATAGGGTGAGGAATTGCAATGGACGCAGGTACGGGAATATGAGGGAGAAAAAATGTCACAGGGCAGATGACCTGCGTCACTGCAACTATCACCGGATGGAATATGAGATGAATGTCAGGTATTATCAATGATTGATTTAGTTATCAGCCAATATTGCTGAGTTTACCTCATCCCAGTATGAGTCCTTAAAATGATATCTATAGCTTTTAATATATGAGTGTCTAACATGCCGGGAAGGTATATAGATGTTTATTTCTGAAAACATTCATTCCATATATATTTTCTATTATTTATACTTGAGACTTTCTGTCAAGAACATTTAGTGAGAACACTTCTAATTAATACTATAAATATTTCACACTTTATATATACTTTGTCTTTTTATTTATATATTCAACTACTATCTACGATCTGTTGTGTATGTATTATCAAGAATTCAATGAAAGTTATTGTTTTTAGTTAAATACGATGATGTCATAACTCAGATATAAATACTGCGACATAATCATCGTGGATCTTTCCAAAGATGGAGCAGAACAATAATAATGGTTCAAGTAATTCGGCTCCAACAATTATTATTTACTCATGCCACGGCTAGCTAGAATGGTAATCCCAGACTTACAGACCATGGTAAGAAAGTTTTATGTCAACCGAGAACTGGCCGTGGAGAGATGATGTCACTCATCCACGTCTTCAAATCCATAATTCCCTAATAAAACGCCATTTCAGTCCTGATTAACAATTTCACTGTTCATTTTCACTTGCAATATCGTTTTACTGCGTACAATATATACCCTGATTATCTGTTTTTATGCTATCCGACAATAGTTCAAGCAGAAGAGCTTAACATCAAATCAACAGAAAGATGGAACCTGATTTCCCCCTGTCATACAAAGTTGCCCAGTTCAATGCAAAGGGTGAAGAGTTGTCCATCAGAACCATTCCACTCGAGTATCCAAAGCACGGAGAAATTTTAGTGAAGGTGCTTGCCTGCGGCGTGTGCCACTCTGACGTACTGGTGAGGGACGGAGCAGCTGGAAATTCATTGTTCGTGTGGCGGGAGAAATACAAGGATCCCAAGAAGCACAGTTATCTAACACTTACCGCAGTCCTATAATTCCTGGCCACGAAATAGTTGGAAATGTACACGCTGTTGGGCCTGGGGTGAAGAATTTCAAAATCGGAGAGCGGGTTGGAGGGCCGTGGCATGGTGGCCATGACGGTGTGTTAAAACAGACCTCCCATGGATGGATGGATGGATGGATGGATGTTCCTCATCCCATGAACCAAAAACGAACAAGAAACCTGGAGGCTAATGTTGATGAAAACGGATTTTCTCCATTAGGCGTTTGCAAGGAATGTAATCGAGGAGATTTTCAACTTTGCGACAATGAAGAGATCAATGGCGTGACAAGGTCTGGAGGATGTTAGTTCACCTGTAATCACATACCATATAACTTACTCTAGATAAGAATAAGGGGGCCTAACTGTTTGCATATCCTAGATGCGGAATACTGTATTCTTCGAGTGGAAGCAGTGGCTCGATTACCAAAAGACATGGATCCAGCGGAAATAGCCCCCCTTCTCTGCGCCGGCATGACAACCTTCAACGGCATTCGGAAAATGGAAGTCACCACGGGCGATCTTATCGCGATACATGGCCTTGGTGGGCTTGGACATCTGGCAGTGCAGTTTGCGAGTAAGATGGGATATAAAGTTGCAGTCATATCCAGCAAATCCGAAAAGGAAGATTTTGCGCGGGAGCTTGGAGCACACCATTTCATCGACAGCAGCAAATGCGATATCCCGACAGCCCTGCAGGAGTTAGGTGGTGCGGCTCTGACGATCCTGAGTGCTCCGATTCCTAAATATGTTCAGCCATTGATGCGAGGGCTAGCCCCGCGTGGGAGGCTGCTTGTTTTATCACCGATTGGCGAGTTCACGGTGGACTCGGCTTTGATGATCCGTCGAGCGCTGTCGGTATCGGGCTGGTCAACGGGGCATGCTCTTGATGCAGAGGAAGTCATAGACTTTGCAAGGACCCATGGTGTTAAGTGCATGATTCAGAAATATAAGCTGGATGATGTGAATAAGGCGATGGATGATTTGGTACACGCTAGAGTTCGGTTCCGGCCAGTATTGGTGATGGACTGACGTAAATATTCAAATAATATTGAAGCAAGCATATCGACGAAAAATCATGATTATATGACCCTAAATACTGTATATATATATAATATAGAGTGTTTGAGGCCCAACATGCAGTCTTCATATACTATACCTCGTCTGTTTATTCGCGTCGCAACTATGTATGATACGGCACATTGTGTTGAAGCGTCAACACAGTTATACTAAATCTAATTCAGTATCTCAATAATAATCTCTTTATAAAAGTATCTGAGAAATACAATATCTTTTGCTGAAAAGGAGGTTCTTCGCCACTAATAAATCTATATCTCCTAATATAGAGAGTTCAAAAAGAAAAAAGGTTCATCACGGTTCTAATTCTGGCTTCATTCTCATCCCACATTCTCTTCATATTCATGAATTGTTCTAGAATAAGTTATTTTTTCCACGGCTTCTTCCCCTTTAATTAACTCTGATATTAATTTAACTCGCAACGTCTACCTGGTATTCAGATAACCATCTAATTCTTAAAAACAGAAATATACCAACCACGGTACGAATAAACAGTTTCAAGAAATCTAGATCTATTATTAGTACCTCAGTGCAAATTTTGATAAACATATCAAGTTAACTCGCGGGGCCCCCTGCCACAACCACAACCACATCCTCCAACGACACCTCCCTCGGCAACCCATACGCAACACGCTTACTTAAGATAAATCTATTACATAGAAGTTCAAGCTCTCTAAGTAAGTGACCGTGGTCTTCTTCAGCAAAGCGATTGATAGATAAATGGCAATGTAGGAACCATTGATAATGCCCTTTCTGAGAAGATGGCTTTAGTGGAGGAGTAAACAAACGCCGAGGGCGCGGGTGAAGTCCAGTCAATGGCTCAAAACGCTTGGCTGATCACGCAACTGTCCATCCCAGTCCCAGTCCAGCATGTGCCAAGAGGCTATGCCATGGCTGGCTCATTATTATGAGGCAACTCTAGCGTAACTCTTTCTGCTCGTGATTGTCAATCGACCTGTCTCTGTTGGTCAAGCCAGGGCGGCGAGGATAGGTTACGGTACCTAGGTACTCGTGCCAAGCCCCCCGCTACACTCCGGAGTATGGTAGTTGGGGCTTGGCACGAAACTCATTTATGGCGGGAAAAAAAACCTTTGGCCCGAGAAACTCAAACTCACTCAACGGGCTCCGAAGTCGGAGCAGCCAAGCAGAATAGCCAGCTCATATCTAATATCTAATAGAAAAAATTCATTCTATTATTTTACATTTTTTCTTTATTTTTGTCACTTATTCTTCAGAATATAATAGAATAGTACATGGTATATCAATTGCAACGGTCTGTAGATCTCTTTTTCAATATTCAAGTTCTGATTCTTCCAAATGTTCAAGCTCTGAATGTTCAAGTTCTGATGTATGTAGCTCCAGAGGTCCTCATGCCAAGCCCCCAAACTACCCCATAGCTTGGCACGGGGAGTAGCCCCCCAATCTATCTTTGCGCCAGTTGCGGGAAGTTCCGCCCAAAGATACCTAGGCGGCTGTCCGCAACCACGAGCCATAGTTCCCGGAGCTGTGGCAAGATGGATGGATGAACGGATGGATGGCATATGGGTCAGGTGTACATATATTCTATCCATTCTATTCATTCTATTCCCCCTTTACCATTACTCTAGCCTCTAAAAATAGGCACATCAACCGATCTTTCGTGATGAATTTTAGAAAAGAAAAACAAACGATAGAGATAGGGAATCCATGGATGATACCTGGACTGTAGTCTATAAAGAGGAGGCCCCGAGCCCGACGAAATATTCAACTCAGACAACTCAACTTCGATTCTTGAGAACAATAAGTATCTAAACTTACTTACTCTTACTCTCTTCCATTGAACGAAACCTCGCTTCAACAAAATGAAGTACAGCGTCGCTTTGTTTACGGTACTAGGGCTCATTTCTCTGAGCGCTGCAGTCCCCAAGTATGAGCCTTATTATGATCCAAACTGGATGTGGCCGTCAGACGAGCCGTGGGATTGGTGTTCTCAGAGGGTGACGGTATGTATCCCAAAAGTAACATGTTTTTCCTTTTTTTCGTTTATTTGCTAACGCGTATATACAGTGTAATGATGATGCAGACTGTTATACCTCGGACTGTATGGATTTGGTGGGGCAGACGCAGGGCCTAATTACTTGTGGGACCTGGCCGTGGTGGCCTCATTCTTGCTGGGGGTGGATACCAAGCTCGAAACAATCCGAGACAAAGGCCGTGGCGGCCGAGTAGGCGGCTGTTGAACCTCCCATCCCCACTGGCAGTGATAAACGCGAGGAGGTGAATGTTGCCGGATCTGCCGAATCTGCCATCCCAACTTCCAGTGCTGCAAGCAGGACGGGAGCCTACGGAGAGTGTTAACCAAGTTCAAAATGACTGAATGTGCCACTTTTGAAGACTGTGTGTGTGTGGATGTGTGTGGATGTGTATGTGTGTGTATGTGTATTTGTGTGTGTGGAGACATAAGGCAGGAGGGGTTAATAAAACTGAAGTAATTGATGTTGACATTGACTTATTATTCAACTTCTTTTCACATCTCTGATGCTAAGACTTTCTTAGACTTGTGCCACCTCACTTATATATATATACTACGTTCTTTTCAGCTCTCTAGTGATTAGCTACTTGTATATCCTATCTCTAACTAGCTCTATATATTTTAATTTTATACCATATTCTATTATATCTTCATATACTTTTCTGACTATGCGGCCTAACTGTGGGAAGACGCGGAAACCCAGGCATGGGAATTTGAGAGCTCCTGCTTGTGTCTAGAAATGTCTCAAGCTGACCTAAGTCGCTGTGCGATTTAGGAGAGTCATCAAACATTCTAAGGTAGTGTTACATATAATATATGTTGAAATGGGCCAAATTTAGTTTGGGACCGGGACCGGGACCGTAGAAGGCATCGCACGATAGCCCGAGTGAGAGGAATATCATGAGCCCTGTGAGATATGGAGTCAGACGGGAGCGCTACCAATTCCCTGGGGACAACACGGACAAGAGTTGGAGCGGAAAAATTCTTCCCGCCGTTTCATGGCTCCTTTCATCTTTGCCATCAGTTCTATCAGTAATGACGTCATCTTTGGAGGAGGTGTTTGGGCTTCTCGCCATCGTTTTGTCCACAACGTAGGTACTAGTACCTCAGTAGCGTCAAACGGCAACAACAATGCTTCCCTTCCCAGGAGCCCCATCCAGCTTTATGGCCTCGAGCAGACTATTTCCAGCATGGTTACAAGCCGGCATCGCTTATCTAGGCCACATTCGAGCATATTAAAGCTCAAGACACTTCTTCTACGAAAACATATTGCCTGAGTGTAGCAAACTCAATTGAGCCTGAAATTATAGTTGCTTTGTCCTTCTTTGATGATTTCCCTACCTGGGATCAGAACCAAAAGAAGAACATCAATGACGCTTCTGAACAATTTACCGAGTACATTGTTGAGAATTTTTCTTCGGCCATGTATGTCACCAATATATCCATTCTTCAATCATTGGAATGACATGTTAATCCGGGTAATCAGTCAGAGCTTCGTCAGTGAAGGCCCTGCAGCCAGCACCCCATGTCCTTGTCCTCAATACAAGCATCCATGCCTACCGGCATGACACAATGTGTATCTGTTTTATGACAAAGTTGTCTCATGCGTGATCACTATTAGTGCATGGTTTCTCAGAAGTTCAATATAAGTGAAGCCAGCAAGTGGTAGAAGGGGGACAGGGAAAATTGTTAAGGACGATGACGGAAATCCACTATAGAATGAATCAAGCAATGGTTTTCAATATCTAGAAGTTGCCCACATTCTGCTACATTGTCTAACTACGGTTGCTTCCTGGGACACCAACCTGGTATGTCTGAAGTGAGTGTACCTCATGGGTGTACTGACTAGAATAACTGACACAAGGGCCCTAGAGCGACTGGAAGAAGAATGTACTCCGGATTTTTGAATATGTTCAACCCCTGGCATTATTCATCTCATTGACGGTCTGAAAATTGACAGCCTGTTAAATGCTCTTACATTGACACATGGTAACCATCGGTCATTTAGTGGATTCTAGATATATTTTAAACCAACAGGCAACCTGTATGAATACAGAATCAATTCAATGGAGCAAAGTCCCTCTCTACTGAGTACGTGATCTGTTATTCCCCGCCGCCCGCATGCTGACCCTTAGTCCTAGTCGTACCATCAATCCGCCATCGGCTCGGCTCCTCGGTGTCCATCCAGCCATTGCGAAGATTATGAAACTTAGCGGCGCAGGCAAATATATATAGAGAAAACCCTCCGAGACTTGGAGGAGGTTGATGATGTGAGAGCAGATGAATCAACAAACTTGGGGCATATGGTGAATTTACGACTTGGTGGCTGGGTTACTGTATTTTTATTAACTTTATCAATCAGATGCAATGCAGATGATTCAACATGCTATTTCACATTTGAAGCAGAGAGGTTGAGTATGCTGAGATAAAACACAGTTATATTGGTAATTTTGCATGTTGATAGGTAAATATAGCATTCTGAAGATGGGCTTTAATATCTTTATAATTGTTTTGATATTTATGTTGTTGTTGGCATTCAATTTATAAAAGAATGTAGCTGGCTTGATGAGCTACAAGTTATTCACATGGGGAAGATATTCACACTGGGCTTTGGGGAGCCTGGAGCCCGCTGGTTACGTAAGTTAGAAATAGCTGCCTAATAACTACTGCGCACCCCGCCGCAGAACGAGCGTGAGCTGAAGTCCGTTAGATAGAATCACAATTAGAAGGCTAACATATCAAATATCTCAGCAGGCCTTTCACTAGCTATCAATCTCTATTCTTCTTGAAAATTACCACCTCTCAATAGTTTTCTCTATCGGAGCGATCCGCCTCCCTTCTGCCTTGACATCTTCGGACATTTGCTCGGAATGGCGAAAAATCTGACTGGGCTGCCTGTCGAGTTACTCATCGGTGTTGTGTCCCTCCTAGACCGGCCATCCCTCGAGGAGTTGCGGTGTACATGCCGTTTGTTTAGGGAATTGACAACCCCCAAACTTTTCGAGACTCTACAATTATTTCCCAGGGATGAAAACTGCAGAAGATTAAAAAGCCTCCTACAAGGAAACACGGTGGGACATCATGTTCGAAATGTGTACTTGAACACATATGAAAAAGAGTGGGTACGTGCGCGAAATGGAATTGTCTCGTTAATTTATGTTCTTTTTCTCTCTGAAGTTCTTATGCCTGTCTAATTGTTTTAGGATCCGTCGCCGGAGGCGGACTTGGACTATTATGATCAGTGGGTAGATCGTGAACTACTAGATGAGTCTTCAGCCGCCGATGATATCAAAGAACAGATATCATCGCTGGATCAATTTCCGCATTTAAACCACGTTACCTTGTGCTTTGAGAGGCATTGCTATATGGCTGCTTATGAGTTGCTCTGGAGGGAACCTCCCCAAAATTTGTGGTTTCGAGAGGCTGTATTGAAATCGTTTTTCTCCTTCCTGGTGTCTTCTCCTGTACGGCTACAGAGTTTAGCTATTCGAAATTTCCAGAACACCAATATATCCAACCTTGAGATCCCAGCCACGATGGTGCAAGTACTCCAAGGTCTACGAGCACTCTGCCTTGATTTCGTGAGCATGACAATGGGTCGAGAAGTTGAATATCTGGTAAGTTAAGATCCTCCTTTACTAGGGTACTATATTTCAAAAATGCAAAAGACAGCAGCGACTGATGATATGACAGAGGGAATACCCTCGCGTCATCCCCGAGCTCCCGTCTATCTGGTTGAATCCGACAACGTCAAGTTTAGAGCACCTTACTTTGTACAGTGATGAATGTTTTGGTTTATATCCAACTTTTGACCTCTCCAGTACCCACTTCCTGAGATTGAAATCGCTCAGGCTGGGAAATTACACGTTCTGCCACGACGTCCAGGTAGACTGGATAATCTCTCACGCTCGAACGCTCCGGGAGTTGTACCTCGACAACTGTACAATACTCCATGAAGCCGTAGGCTGGAACAAAGAGGATTTGGAGACTTACTATTCAACTTTACTGAGTGAAGAATGGAAATTGATCAAGCGCAAGAAACGTCGTAATTTCTACCTCTATAAGTATCCCAGGCGCTGGCATGATTACTTTACCATGTTCCGCACGGGACTTCCCCTTCTACGGCATTTTCGCATCGGTAAAAGCTCCTGGGGCCGTGGGTTTCCATCCGAGAAAGAGCGCGACATTATCATACGCCTATCCAAAGATCGGTACTTTCATTGGGATGAGGCCTACGCGACCGTCAACCAACGAGTGCCCTATGAGATGAAAGATCTCCCATTTTGCCAGGTGGAGGACAACGAGGCGCTATGCGTTTTGTTTAGGAAGATCGGGCAGAGTGTGGGGGAGCAGAACTGGATTCGTTGAAGATTTAATAGAGGAATCGTGTTTTCTAGGTTGAGAGCTCTTTTCTTGGGAGGCATCAGCTCTCATTCCTGCTGGCTAGACTTGGCCAAGAAGTATGTATATGGCTTGGTATGGAGTGATTAGCCGCAATATCAGGTCTTACGGCGACTCTTTTCTTATGCTGTTTGAAAGTTTATTGCTTGCCAGGCGTGAAAATGGGAGCTTCTAGCTCGATGGTAGCTATTGGTAGGAGTCGCAGCAGTAATAGTAGGCGTAGCAGCGGAATTTAACGGGATGGAATAACATATAAGATCAACGGCTAAATCCTTCATTTCTGATATCCCAAAACAGATTAGAGCTATATCTTCCATCTTGTAGCTGAAATCGCCCGTATGTATGTACCTCTGGTTTCTTTGCTAAGACCGAGATCGTTTTTTGAACTGGGTTCAGCAATGTGAGAAAGAAATTGTTTTCAATCATGGTTGCGATTTTGGACAAGCCAAGCCTGTAGCCGATCAACAACAGCGCTTCCAATGGGCGCAAAACGTTAGCGTGCTAAACTTGGGTTTCAGAGTTGCCATCCCCTAGCAAAACTGAGGCAGCTGTTTGGCGGAATTTGGCGTGCATGATGTTTCTTGATTGTGGACTTCGGCTACTTTCTCTTGACGAAAGAAGTGCCTGGGCTTGCCTCGAGACCGAGGAAATTCCGGTCTCAAAGTAACTATAGGTAGTTATTTATCGGTTGGTGTGTGGAATATTTTCATATTAACGGCATCACTCAGTTATGCATGCCCACACTGCCCAGCACCAAATAATCCCAGTCAGCTATCGATATTGACAATACGAGAGCAAGCCCTGGAGGCTGCATTTTGAATATTCCAGAGATGGACCCTGATAGATATGTCACTGGCTGATCGCTGCAAGGGTCCCTATTGGCGCTGGCCTCTCTCAGACTCTTGTCTGTCGTGTGGAATTCAGAAACATGAAGTGTTTGAGGTTGTCTTTGCCACCCGATCTCCCCACCTATGTGATGACTGGTTGACCACACTGTAGGTGATCCAATATTCCAAAAGGACAGTCTTGTCGTGTCAGTTCCAGTTTATTAGATATGACTGTGAGTGGGCGGTGCCTAAGCCATGGGCCAGTCGTCCGACATGGACCCGGCTTTGCGACAAGGACTTTGATACTCCCCGCTTTCCCTGCTTCCTGTCTTTTCCTCCGTTCTTTTCGTTTAAAGACACATTGGGCTTCCAACTGCACTGATATTTTATTTCATGAAGTGATATTGTTTTATCAACAGGACGCATTTCTTTGTCGTTGTTGTCAGTATTCTAGAACTATACAATTGAAGCTACACAGCAATATACTTCCTTTATTCTCCTTATACTCTTTGACGACATCTTATTATACAGTTTACCTTTTATTTTTTTGTGCTGGGTATCAAGGACCGCACGACAGAGTTTCCTTGGATAGCCTATGAATCGCGGGTTTCTTCGAAATACACTCTTTCTTTCGCCTCTGCGAGGGGGGGTGAAGAGAAGCACTCGGCTGAGATAGCGAGAATGAGCGATTAACCACCTCGAAAGCTTCTACCCACCGTCGCGACTTTTTTTTTTTCGATACCTGCGAAAGGTCACCAAAAGAACAAAACGAGAAGGGCGCGCGGCACCTTTGCTGCGCAAACGAATATTTCCTTCTTCGCCTTTCTGCCCAACTTACACAATGCACAAACAGCACTGGATAACATATCTCCTACTCGCCTACAGTGCGCCAACAATAATGGCCGTGTCGCTAGATCAGATCCAACCGATAATATCATTTACTCCGTCATGTACGAGAGTCTACACCTCCGATATAAGCGGCTGCACAGCCGGCGATTTCACAAATAGAGGCTCCTGCTCGCCAGAATGCGTTGAGGGTCTGGAAACTCTGTCGCGCTCGCTCAATATAGCGTGCGTGGGCACTCGGGCATTTTCAGGCTCACTCATCGGGTTATTTTTCCGGGGGCTGGGAGTGGAGACACTTTGTCCGAATGCTGGAGGAGAAGGGGGGGGAGCGGAAATAGAGAGTCCCACTCGAGCTGATCCCCCAGATACCCCTCCTACCACGGAGACCAGGAGCCCCCGGCCTACACAGACACAAACAGAAGATCCATCAACACCAACACCATCTCCAACACGAAGACCTACCACGTCTACCACCACTACCCGCTCTGCTTCTACTACAAGTGACTCATACGT
Source organism: [Emmonsia] crescens (assembly GCA_002572855.1). NCBI lineage: Eukaryota > Fungi > Ascomycota > Eurotiomycetes > Onygenales > Ajellomycetaceae > Emergomyces > [Emmonsia] crescens. Next base: position 45,540 of record PDND01000113.1, on the reverse strand, counting down.
CACACCATCCCCGCCGCCGTCAACGACGGCCCCTGATCCCACACCGACTCGAACGACTTTAGAACCTTCTACTACTAGAGCCAGCGACCCGGAAAATGACCCCTTTGGAGGCTTTGGGAATGCATTTGATATCATTGCTCCCAATCGGGCCGCGTCGACAAGTCAATCTCGAAAGATAGGCATCGGCATTGCCGGAGCAGCTGTATTATTCACTATACAACTTGCATGGCAATAATATACATGTAGTATCATTCCTTGAAAACAAATATTTTCCAAGAATAAAAATTTTGAAAAAAAAGCGCATGAATTCGACGGAGGGGGTGACAGGCGAAAGAAATACCCGGCTATTTCATATTTCCTTTTTATCTTTTTTATCTTTCGTTTGTTTGGCTATATGGGAACTTTTTTTTTTGGGGGGGGGGCATATTATCAAGGGTAATGCGATGCATAATTTAATCTTGGAATTAGGGGTGTCTGCGCTGGGAAAAGCATTGCTGGTATTTGATATGATGGTGTTTCATATCTCTCTGGTGTGGGTGCGAGCACACACAAGAGAAGAGAGGGAGAGGGAGAGGGAGAGAGCATCAGCTGCCTTCATTATCATATAATGGCGCAGCCCTGATCTAGCTATGTAATGATGAAAGTTACTTTACTTTACACATAGACTTTTTTTCTGTCAACTGATGCTTTGGTGAATAGAATATTCTTCATGCATGAATGAATGACCAAATACTTGAATGATTAGTAGAAGATCTCTTGCATTAAGTTTGTTTTTGTATAATCTATTTGTCATTTTGTGCTTATACTCTGTTTTTGTTCCCTAACAAGAATATAATTCAAAACAACAAATCTGAGTGAACAAATCTATTCCTGGCCTTCGTATGTCAACAGTCAACTGTCATAGATCTGATATCTGTACCTAGAATGACCTCATTGTTTACTATTCCATATCAGGACTAGCGTACCCCATCCCCAATTAGAGTTTATGTTTATCTGGCTGACTCAGCTCCCGGATCTTGGCTCTCCGCCAATCACATCGCCCGATCCAGATCTACGCTTATCAGCCTCACTATCAACATCATCCTCACCATCATCATCATCATCTTCCTCATCTTTGTCTCTCTTTGTCTCTCTTTCTCCCCATCCTGCTAGGCTTCTATCCTCTATCTCCTCTTTCTAGCCTACCAGGATCTTCTCATCTTCTCTCTCTTTCGTTTCTTTCTTCATTCCCTTGGTTGTTCTCTCCCTTTTTTTGTTTGCCTGTTTGTCAGATTCGTTGCAGAGACAGACCCCCTTGTTCCGCTAGATTCTCTCAACGTAACATTCCGATATCCCCAACCAGCCAGTCATAGGCATTTTCGTGTCACCTCTCGGCATTCTCCCTGACCCAGCGCACAACTCTTGAAACAAACTCTGGAAAGGCTAAACACTAGCTGGTCTTGAAGCACTGTCATCAAATATCTCCTCCACATACTCGGGTGTCAGCGTGTCCACGACTTCCTCGCGTGACTCTTCCCCCCAGCCTTTGTCAGCACTTCAACCCAACCCCACGCGAATAATTCAGTCACCAGCTCCGAACTGCTCTCAGATATATATCTCAACTTTGTATATTCCTTTTTATTTTTGTCGTTGCGCTTTTGGCCAAGGGATGCTTCGTTATTATTACAGTCAGGCTACAATAGAAGATCGATTTGCGCCAGATAATGCCTTCAGCATGGCTTTATAACCCTTTGGTTGCCTCCCTTCCCGACCACTGCGAACCCTCCTCTCCCTTCTTAACGTTTATCTCGTCTCATCTCCATACATGCATTCCGACTCCCCTCGCCCTAATCTCCTCTATCTTGGGAACTCTGAGCATCGTTTCGTGGCTCTTTGCGCAGCTGCCGCAGATATTCAAAAACTATAAACTCCAGTCGACGTCCAGCCTCTCAGTATGGTTCCTGATTGAATGGTGTCTGGGCGATTCAACCAACTTAGCGGGAGCCATATTATTACACCAGGCTGGGTGGCAGATTACCGTCGCTGCCTACTATGTCTTTGTCGACGTCGTTCTGGTATTCCAATATTACTTCTATACCTATATCAAAGCATGGCAAATACGAAGACGTGGTTATACGCAAGCTAGCGATCTAGGGTTTAGCGATGGGGATATATATAATGACATCATACCAACAGAAGGCAATACCATTCTAGGATTATCACCTGGCTCGATACAGCAGCCATCAGAACCTAAAACTGCTGCCTCGAAAAAGGGCTTGGGATTTGATTCTCCATTGGGTAACTCTCTCTCGCGCTCAAATGAGAAACGACATTCGCCTTCCCGAACTATCTTCCGTGCTGGAGGCAGTAGCAGCGTCACTCCCTCCAGTTCCCCTCGAACTATCCTGTTTCTCTCCATACTATGTGCCGTTCTTGCCAATGCAGCTGCCACTACTCAAAATGAGCATAACAGCGGCCCCATATCCACACAACCTCAATCAGATGCTAGACAAATAGCCGGCCGAATCGTATCCTGGTCGTCAACCTTCTTATATCTAGGATCCCGTCTCCCACAACTCTACAAGAACTACAGCCGCAAGAGCACGTCAGGCCTCTCACCTCTTCTCTTCTTCGCAGCCTTCTGCGGTAACTTCTTCTACTCAAGTTCCCTCCTCACTAATCCAAACGCATGGTCAGATCTCCCGGCGTACGGCGGTGGTGGATGGGTTGGTAATGAAGGCAACAACAGAGTCGAATGGATTGGACGTGCGGTTCCATTTTTCCTGGGCGCTTTTGGCGTCTTGGGCATGGATGGGGCTATGAGTATTCAGTTCCTGATTTACAAACAGAAGAATGAAGATGTTGATGTCGCCATCAAATTACAACCCGCGGGACGAGGTCGAGGTAGATGGCGAAGGGTTAGTGGGTGGATGAAAGGGTGGATTCCTTCCGTGTCTCCTGAACGGAAGTCCCCGCCTGCAGAGACAGCGGCGCTTATAATAGATGGTCGGGATAGATATGGCTCGGTTTAATATACTCCGTGCTCCCCAAAACCCTTTTTTCTTCTTCTTTCTTGTCTTTTTTTCTCCTTTCTTTTGTTGTTAGAAGCTTATTCCCCGCGTTCTGGTTCTGGTGCTGTTTACTACACTATATCCATTTTTGGGTTTTACTGGGAACTTTAGAATGACGAGACGACCAGGGATCACCACCTACCTCTCGAGCGTTCTTAGGTACTTTGCCCAATTTCTTTTTTTTATTTTACGTTTTACCTTTCCTCTGCTTCTCTTTCGGGTACTCATCATCATATTATCATCATTACATTAGAGGATGATTACTGGCAAGCGCATGCGCGGCGTTCACGCGGGTGACTACTTACTGGCTTGGTGTTGAGATTTCTTTGCTTTGTTATTTTTTCAACTATATATTTACTACCCCCAAGATCATTTCTTGCATACATATACACCTTATATATACGTATCATCTAGCAACATGGATCTAAGATGTTTCTTTTCTTTTTTGACTCTGGCTTTACATTTCTTATTTCTTTTGTTCAATGCTTGACATTAGATGTTTCACAGGATCTTTTGGGATTAAATATATACTTATTTCCCGACAGTTGCTGGATTGGGCTTACTTTATAAATACACTTTGGTTTTCACTGCTATTTCTCTGCGCGGTTTTTCTCCTCATTCTATATAAAGGGGGCGCAAATTCAATTTAAACAGAGCCGTTAGACAGGTGAAACGGGAATCCTCAACCACCCCAAAATCTCAGAATGGGTGTTGGTAATAACTCAGGGGGGTATTTAAACTGCAAGATTGAATCCGTCTATAAAGAAAAGTAGAGTTAAAACAAAGCCTGGAAAACTTATCAATTCAACCAAGTTTTTCGGCTCAGGAGAAAGAAAACTTAAACCCGTGATGCATAAAGAATTCCACAAAAGTAAAAGCATAAACATAGTAATAAAGTTCATTCAGACAGACACACAGGCAAGACAAACAGACAGACAGATAGATAGACAGACAGAGACAGACAGGTGAAATATGTAAATATGCAACTACTAGGAAAAAAGGAAATTGCAAAAAGGAAAAATGGAGAAAGAAAGATAACACCCGTATGTAGCCTAAATAATAATACACCACCTCCAGCCCAGCCATTGCACTAAAAGCCTCCCGTAAGTCTTATATCCAAGCCATGAATCGCAAACTCAGTGGCTACAGGTACTTGAGAGCTTCATGTCCCACTACACGATCTACACGGATACGGCCATTGAACCGGGATATTGTGAACCCTCCGGCACGGATTTTGTGGATGACGATAGCGGTTGCAGCGGGTAAAGTTGCCCGGCGCGCTGTGGCCGCAGGTGTAGTGGCGGATTTTTTGATGGCACATTTTTGTTTCTTTGGGTCTTTCAAGGTGTATATTGGTCAACTCAGGGATTTTTGGAGTGTTGGAATGTGTCTCTTGTTGTCTCTTGTTGTTGTTTGTTTGTGAGTGGTTGGGTTGTTGGGTTGTTCGGTTGTCAGTTTTTTTCTTTAGCGTTTTGCGTTCTTGGTGAGCAACGAGGGGTTTTTGGAGTAACTTGTGATATGGTATTGGAAGTAGGTATTGTATGTATGTTGGTTGGATTTTATGAGGTAAGTAGAAATTACCTCGCGTTCGAAGAAGACTGTGAATGTCGATTCCGATGGCGGGCTGCTGAGACGCCGGACTCTGTTTCTGCTAGGGCGATGGTACCGGTATCTGAGCTTGAGCTTGAGCTTCTGTGCTGCAGGTTCGACAGGTGAATGAAGAAGAGAAAAGCAAAGCAGGAGAATGGGGTGTTCATATGGTTATATATAAGTAGCTTTTGGGGGCGGGGACCTTATAGAGCGAGCAACAGGTTGGGCTTCGTCGATTTTGTGGTTTCTGTTAGACGTACAGTTATTTTGAGGGTAGAGGAGAAGAAGCAGAAGAAGGAGAAGGAGGATAGCTGTTGATAATGCGTCGTGCCTTTATATATGTATACCGGGGGACACATAAAGGGTAGTTCTCAGAGTTGAACTCCAGTCACCTGCTGTTTGACCCCATTTCTTTGCGACGTAGTTTGTGTATGAGCGAAGTTTTCCTGCTCCCTTTCCTTTCATTACCTCTTCTGCCCCCTTCTCTTTCACTGACATCCTGAAAGAGGGCACGTGGTTCTGTATATAGAGAGGAAAGTTCCGGGCACGCACACTATTCTACGCATTGTTGTGGCCCGAGTTCTTTTGCTTCTCAGTACATATATCCTGGTTAACCCTCGTCTTCGTCATGAAGCGGTATAGGATGGCGATCATGTAGGTGTTGTCGCTTGAAGGAGCGGTGGTGGAGTTATATTATAACAAACCAAAATATATATTCTCGAGGGCATTGTATGAGTCGCCTGGTTCGGTTCATATCGCCATTGCCATCCGCCTGACAAACGAAAATTGAGTCGCTCGATTCCCGGAAACGGTGTAATAACCGTCGCCTACGTGGCGGGGTGTATAGAAGGGGCCTGGGCTTGAAAAAATTCGAAGAAGAAGGGAACAACCGATACAACTGCAGACAGCACCGATTGATCTGGTTTTTCTTCTTTGTTTTCTCTTTGACCGATTAACGGCCGGCCCTGCCCAGTTTCTCCGGTCATACATATCAAGGAAGCTATTCGGGGAGTCGACTCCGTAAAGATCAATGCCACTGTGATGTAACAAGAATAAATCGAGCGGTGTATATAGTTTCTCTCGAACAGTATGGCAGCGGTATCTTGTATAATGGTGGGCAGACGGACCGAATAATTGGAGATGTCGAGGTCCTTGCCACTAACCACAGTTGAAAAGGAGGAGAGATGGGTCATCCTCGTGCAGGGAGCCAAAATAATATAATCGGGGAAGGTATAGGGCACCAAGAGAAGTATCGCGGGAACGAGGGTAATATATATGCAAACAAGCGCCGGAGAGAGAGAAATGGGCTATTAGTCGTAGTAGAATTGGGTAAGAGGATAATAGTAGGCGATGATAGTTGGGCTGGGAAGTGAAATAATGAGCAAACCAACGGCAATGATGGGAACAACGTGTAAAAAATCCTAACCAGAACACATCTTGCTTTCCCATGCTCTCTCACCATTCATGTAGGAGACGAGGTACGACGGACGGTATGGAAACATGTATATATGGCCTGGGTCTACCGGGCCAGTCTCGTCCAGATGCTTGTAGTCCCAGGCTGAGCGGGGAAGCAGAGAGGAGTATGAACGATTTGAGCCCACAGAGACTAGGCAGCTTGCAACACCAGTGAAAAAGAGAGAAACAACATATCATATCGGCATGTATCACACGTTCTTCTCATCAACCTTAGTTCCCCTGGGCAATACCCGCCTGCGTAATTGCAACCAAATGGACAGGACTACTGTATATCCGCTTGTGTTTTGTGCGGGCTACCGCCATATATATATATATATATGTGTGTGTGTGTATAGGGAAAAGGAGGCGGGAAAGGACCGGCGATGAGTATCTCCCATGTCCAACAGCTGCGGTAATAGATAGCATTGTCGAATAAGGTTTCGTGTTGGTAGGGATATCCTGCTATGGCTGCTGAGCCGCCACCCCCATAGGGAGCTGTGAACGGGGTGATTTGGGTATATAAAATATACATATGTTCAGGGGCATTGTTCGGCCCCCCCTTATAAGAAACGAGATTGGCACAATGGAGGAATAAAAAGGAAATGGAGGGGATTGAGGAGGTATCGTGCGCTCTTTTATAGGGCGTGTGTGATAGGAACGCAGATGGCGGTAGGTAGAACTACACGAGAGCAAACAACAAGGGGATGGGATGCGAAAGGTTGAATTTGCTCTGTAGATAGATAGCAGATATTCCCGTCCGGCAGACGGTGCTAGTTTGCCCTTAACTACAGAGTTAAGGCAAAAAATGGCTCTAGAATAGCCCACGGGTAGGGTGTTATTCCCCCCCTGATTGCTTCTACTTGCTATCGCATGAGACGCAAAGCAGAGATTGAACAAGAGAAATCATGTATAACCGGCAAGCAAAGAAGCAAGTAAACAAACACAGACAAAGTTGGATAGCAAAATCAGATCGGAACATGAGCACAAATGCCCCTATGGAAATAGCTGGAAAAACCAACAAATAGTCGACAAGTAGGACACCGAGAGAAGGAAAGGGAACATAATATGATATAGGCAAGGCCTTATATCAATCACGGTATGAAAATGTTTGATTGACAAACCAAAAAGAAAATGAGTAATATTCATAAAAAACTAAACATTCAAGGAGGAAACAGACAGGAATGGTAGATTGATATAGTTATTTCAAATCAACCATGACTGACCAAAAGGAGGGATATCATATATTCAATTAAAACATTATAGGAATACAATAGAAGTCACCTATTTGTACACACATATAGATTAGCCAGCAAGACAAGTAGTTTCCCTCGTTCGAACCCACCGAACCACATCTAAACCAAATAAAAAAGCTAACAGCGGATATCCAAAAAAAAAAAAAAAAAAAGTGCCAACGAAGAAAAATGTATTAGGTAGGTAGTTAACAGGTGTGGTGTGTCTGACAAAAGAAGAAAAATGCTCTCTCAAAAATGCTTAAGCCAACAAACGAATATCTTCACCTCACCTCACCTCTCCTCATATATATTTCCTTCGCCGTATATTCATTATTGGCTTATTGTTGTTTAATCCAAGTAGGACGGCCGGCCCTCTTCCAGCACGGATGAGGAAGGAAAAGGAAGGAAAAGAACTAAGGAGGCAACCTAGCCAACCCACGAAGACTGAAGACAAGCGAAACCAAACCAACGAAACCCAACCAGCTCGACATCCTCCATACCTTACACAAGCCCAAACTTAAAAATTACCTAGAATAAAAGCAAAACATTATCCAGGGGGGTTGCTCTGCAAAGGAAAATATTGAAAAAAAGGGGAGACCACATCCGACATCCGGCTTCATGAAAAGCACCCTAAGAGAAGAAAGAAGGGGAAAAAATACAAAGCTCCCTTTTTGATCAGAGAGAGACCAAAAAGATCAAAAATGTACCTGTCCAGCACTTGGCAAGTTCTAGTCTCATCTCATACATGCATATACATGATATGCTTGCTAGTTGTGGCTTGTGCATGCGGGAGTGAGAAAAATAAAAATGCATCTTTAAAAGGGCACACACACACACGCACAGCGACGGAGACGGGCGTATTATCATGGTTCTAGGGGGAGGAATCGAAAAGAAATATAAATTATAAAATAAAATAGAACGAAAGGGTTTACCAGGTACAACGAATGCAACAAAAATAAAACGAGCGGTTCCGACGAACACCGACAGGGCTTGCGGTTAAGTGACCGGGCCGGGGCGCATTGAGAGGGGATGGGCACATGAATCCAGTGAATTTACGAATATCGTGCAACCGTAGGATGGATTTTGTATTTTGTGTTTTGGTTGTTGGGTTGAATGTGAGGTGCAATCTTAGGGTAGGCAAGTAACCAGGCGAGCCAGCGCGGAAAGGGGGTACGAAAACGGCATCGTGGCGGGATCTAAAGCTCACGCTTCAAATAAAATAAATAGCCCTTGTAGCTAGTTTGAGAATTGAAGGCGAGTTTCAGATCGACAGAGCGCCGTTATTTAGGAGGTGTTTTTGTTTTTTTAAACGTCATTATTCGGGAACAGGCGCGTAAATATCTGTAGCAGTCGGTGCCTGACGGGTTCTCTGGAAGATATATTTTCTTTCGTGAAACGCCGCCCTTCGTGGTACTCTTTGCGACTGATCGAGACTCGAACATGTTTGTTTGACAGGTAGGCTGTTACTTGTAGCACCCCGAACGTAGCTTTTATGTGCTTCTGTCGCACGATAACATCCATCAGGTTTTTTTCTTTTCTTTTTTTCCTTCCGTTTTGCTGTCCCTCCCTCCTCTTGCCAGAAGCTGGTCGAGCCTTGGACCATCGTTGGTTGGCGAGCGATGAAGCTTCGAAGAAGTTACAAAAAAACCAAAAAAGAAAAAGTAAAGGTAGTAAAATCTTCCCTTCATCCATCAGGTCTGGCGACAGCAACACACGCAATCATAGCAAACAAACACCTCATATTCAGCAGGGGAAGCTCAATAAAAAAGGAAGAGAAATAAAACAACCTGGTCGCATAAAATAGCGGAGCCAAGTTGTTATTTCTTCTTCTGTCTTAATTTAAAATTATGTATTAAAGTCGAAAGATAGGAGGAAAGAAAGAGAAGGAGAAAATAATCTGCACCAACAACCCCCCGGCCCCAACAAAAACCAACACCCAATCAAATATACCCAAGAACAATTAAACAATACGTAACTCAACTCCTACACGGCAGCGACGAGCGAAGGGTTGAAATTTAGAATCCCCGTCTAATAGAACCCGGATAAAGAAAACCCCGCCCGGCGTCTTGAGAAAAATCGCGTAATAACAATTATGGCCTGCCAACCCGGATCGAGCTGCTCAGGTTACCCTTAGCTTATGCTTGTAATGTATGCCTGTTATCGCAGTGGAAGTTTCACATCCTGCACGCCCCGCCTGACAACATCCTCATATCTCCATCGGGGAGGGGTAACAGAAGCATGCTTTTTCCCAGCCGCCGCCTGCTGTTGTCCCTGCTTGCCGTTCTGCTCATCCTCGGTGGTATATCCTAGTTCTGACGCTGGTAGCGCGCCGCCGGCAATCCCGCTTGAGAATTTGAGTTGCAGTACATTCCCAACTTCGTCGCATGCTAATAGTAAGCGGTCAAGGTCCTCTTTGGTATGAGCGGCCGAGACGCAGAAGCGCGCCCGTGAGGATACCAGCGGGGTGGCGGGATATCCAACGATGACGATGGAGATTTTGCGTTTGAGCATCTCATGGGAGAAGGCGGGCATTTTGGCTGGGTTGAAGAGGAGGAGAGGGATGATTGGGGAGTCGTCATGGCCGTAGACGATGAAACCAAGGCGCTTCAGACCGAGGCGAAGATAGCGGGAGTTGAATGCAAGTCTCTGTAGTCTCTCTTCGCCCTCGCCCGGGACGATCTCGCCGTTGATTATCCTAAGGGAAGTTGTAATTTGCGCAATAACTGGCGGGGTGGGCGTTTCGCCATAGAATACCGCCGGATTCGATGCTCGTAGCTTGTCAATGATGACTTTATCCGCGGCGATGTAACCACCATTGGCACCAAAAGACTTGGTCAGCGTTCCCATAAGGATATCGACATCTTTCGTATCAACGCCAAAGTAATCGCAGACGCCTCTTCCTCTAGGTCCAATGGCGCCAATTGAGTGCGCTTCATCGATAAAAAGGTTGAACTTGTATTTCTTCTTTAACGCAAGTATGCCGGGAAGATTGCACATGGTTCCCTCCATGGAATACAGTCCTTCAACAACCACCAGGATCTTCTTCCACGGGCGATGAGTGCGGGGTTGGCCTTGGGAAATGGCCTCGCGTAATTTCTTCTCGAGAGCCTTGACATCATTATGTTTGAACATCTCGATCGACGCGCCCGATAAACGCGCACCAAAACGAATTGACGCGTGATTCAATTCGTCGGAGATGATCAGGCATCCCTTTGAGACTAAAGCGGAAAAAACGCTGGCATTCGTTCCGAACCCCATTGAAAAGACCATGGAAGCCTCCTTCTCGACAAATTTGGCAACAAGCTCCTCCATCTCGATATGGAGGTCCTGGGTGCCGGCGTCAACCCTAGTGCCCACGGAGCTGATCCCATATCGTTTAATAGTTTCCTCAACAGCGTCAGCACAGGGGCCCTCGGATTGTGCAAAACCAAGGTAGTTGTACGAGCTCATATTCAAAGTGTCAGTGTAAGTGCCGGTAAGGCGAAAGTGGCGATTCTGGTCATCGCTTGTCCGATCGATCAGGGTGATATATCGCCCGGGGACCCCCGTCACGGGACGCTCGAAACAATCATTAATACGTAGCTTGAGACGGCGGATGTAGAAGTTGTCGAAATCACTATTCAAAGCGCCATATCCATTCCTAGGTTTGAGATGTCTATAATTTTCTTCTCTGAATCGCTTGCCAAAGAAATCACGCACGTGCCCGAAAGCTATTAGGATTAGGTAGCTGATGTAGGTGGTGAAAAGATAGTAGTACGGCGGCTCGTCCATAATGGGTTCGGGGAATTCACCCCCTTGGTGCTTTGAGGTATATCGGTGACTAGGGTGACCGAGGGGCCCGAACTGAGCGTGTTGCTTGGCCAGGCGACGGGTTTCCCCCGGCGAAGGGGGTTGAAAGAGAGTGGTTGGAGGCACGTCCATGTTGGCACTATCCGCGGTCGCTGTGGAAAGGGAGATGGTCGGTAAGGATAGCGACGGGGAACTGATCTGAGAAGTGTTCGGATTGAGGGAACCTCCGCTTGCAGCAAGCAGCGCAGCCTGAGCAGCCGTCTGGACTTCTGGTTTGGCCTTGGGCGAGGTGGAGAACAGCTGGCTCAATCGGTTAGGTTTCGCGGAGGAAGACCGTGCCGGATTAGTAGGAATGCCGCCCTTTTCGTTCGCGGACGAAAAGGACGGCGGATGCGAGGAAGGGGAGTTGCTGGCGAAGGGATTGTTAGGTCGACGAGGCATCTCAGGAGTAAACGACTGGACGGGCGGGGATTGACGAATGGAGCCCAGTGTTGTTGATTTAGGATTTAGGTTGCGGGCGAGCGGGCGAGCAAACGGGCGACACAGTCTATACTGCACACGTTGTTTGCAACTGGAGTGAAACTGGACTGAGCCGGCGCCGTAAGAGCAAGCAGGAAGTTTGGAAGTAGCTATCTACAAGCCACACACACACACGCACACACAGCCAACTTGCCAAGTTAATACATAGAGCGTAAGGCAATTGAAGAACAGAGAAGATAAAATAGTGAGATATATCAAAAAAAAACAAATAAAAAGAAGAAGAAGAAGAAGAAGAAACAAACGCAGGATAGGGAATAGGGGTCGGGAAGGAGATGAAGAATTTACACATACCAAAGATCCGAGAGGAGCCGGGAGAAACGAGCTAGAGAGACAGCAAGGCGCCCTGGCTTAGCAATTTAGGCCTAGATGTAGCAAAAGCATCTCGCTGACACATATACACAGACACAGACACACAGAGACACAAGAGGATACCCGGGGGCGGTTCCTGTAGAGAGATTGTTGAAGGGATTGTGTCTGTCTGGCAGAGGGAGAGGGAGAGAGAATGAAGAAAAAGAAAAGAAGACGTTGGGTGAGGCTGACTGACAGAAGCGAGGAGAGAGGAGAGGTACACGGTACATGTGCAGTACATACATAACCGTAACTTTCGGTACGCTTGTGCAGGGACTTGGTGCCTAGACGTCGAATACAAAGGTGTGATTGGACAGAAATTTAATAATACACATGATGGGACCATTGTTATTCGCTAACTCTAATACATTACCACGTCATACAAGATCCATTGAGGTACCTGCTACCTGTTCCTGAAAATTATATAATCCATGGATATTTCCTCCCATAAAACACCCCCATATAAAAATAAAAAGAGCGAATTGGGACGGGGAAAAACCTCAAAATAATCATTTCAAAATACCAATTCCAACCAGCTTATTTTAGACTCCCCGCAATGGCTGGGTGGAGCCGATGTTAGTGGCCCATTTTGTTTTGAGTCCGTCGATTTTTTTCCAAGATTCTTCAGATCGCGTTCAGGGGCTGCCTGTCGCTGATCAGCAAGGACTCAAGGAGTTCAAAGAAGGCCATTTATTCCCACCAGTGGACTCAATCGTTTGAAACACTGGAGATAGCTTCCAAGGCTAGTTTTCTTTACCTCAGAAGCAGGCCATTTCTACTACAGCTGCTCCATACTTATCAGCCAGACAGAAGAAGAAACGGAAGAAAGGGAAAGATAATTTCCAATGTTATTTCCATTATGTTATGCATGTACTGCTCCGTGTATTTTTATGCCGTATACTTTCCGTAATATAATGATCACGTGATACCCAACTCCATGGATGGATGGATCTCAAAACTTGCACCATGCACCACAATTTGTTGATATGAACAGGTCTACTTATCTCCTTTATTATTTCTCCTCACTGCAAGTCCATATCTCTTACTCCAACATCAGCTAACTGCCGATGATGCCAAGGGGAGGATCGCCCATTTCCGTCCATCTAATTTCATCTACCTCGTGCACACGCTAGCTGGGCAGGAAGCGGGGCACATATTCATCCGACAATCCCTTGAACTATAAAAACGCTGCTAGAAGAGCCTTTCTTGCCTCTACCTTAAGAGAAGATACGGAATTGGTATCATATATATCGATTGCCCTGTAGGAAGCTCCGACAGGATCTGTTGAATTCTCCGTTAAAAAGGGCTGCAAATCGCCTTATTGGTGACGCGGGAGGGCGTTGAACGTGAACTTGAACGCTGCTTGCTCGAATAAGAAAAGCCCAAGAGCAAGAAGGGAGATTTCACCAGAGAAACGTGGAAAAGGCGTTCAAAGCATCTCCAGTGTGTGGAGAAGAACGAGAGAAAGGCACAAGAAATCATCCATGCACTAAACCCCTCGTACCTGAACATCCACCGAAAAATTAGCAAGAAACACGAGAAGGAGATAGCGACAACAAAGAAACGAATATAAAAAGAAAGAAACAAGACACATCATGGCCACACCAGGACCTCCCTCCCCTATAGTACCCCCTTCCACCCCCACCTCGACCTCAACACCACCCCCAACTTCCACCACAATCCCCACCCCCCCTTTCCCAAAGCCCACCATAATCCCTCCCCGCGGCCCGCACACCCACACCCTAATCCTCCTCCACGGCCGCGGCGACTGCTCCATCGACTTCAGCACAGACATCATCACCGCCCCGCTCCAATTCCCCATTCCCTCCAACGCATCCCGCTCATCCCTGCCCCAGCGCTTCCCCGGTGTCAAATTCATCTTCCCAGGTGCGAAGACTAGCCGCTCCACGGCGGCGGGGAATATAATGATGCCGCAGTGGTTTAATGGCGCGACGCTGCGCCCGGTGTATGAGAGGGAGTGGGAGTTGGCACGGGATGGGTTGCGGGAGTCTGTGAATTATTTGTTGGAGATTGTGAGGGAGGAAGGGAGGATTTTGGGTGGGGTTGGGAAGGTTGTTGTAGGCGGGTTGAGTCAGGGGGCTGTGGTGGCCTTGGGGGCGGCGGTAAGTTTTGACGTTGGGGTTGATGGGGGTGGGGAATCATTGGGGGGTTGTGTGGCTATGAGTGGCTGGCTGCCGTTTCAAAGGGAGTTGATGGCGTTGGCTGGAGGAGGGAAGATGGGGGAGGGTGGTGCTGATTCTGACACTACTGTCATTATAGATGCGGATCCTGCTGAGCAGGAGGAAGAGAAAGAGCAGCGTCTAAAGCCCGATCCGAAGCTAGCAGTCAAAGCAACAAATTGGTTCCGTGAGAATATATTAGGAATCCCGCCCGTCGTCACGGACTCGCAGTCGCAGTCGCAATTGCAGACTCTGCCTCCAAAGACTCCCATCTGGATCGCGCATGGGGCGCTGGACGAACATGTGATACCCCAGTTTGCCGAAGACGCTGCAAAGACGCTGGAGAGATTGGGTTGGAATGTCACGTTTATGATGTATGATGACCTAGCCCATTGGTTTATGCCGGATGAATTGGCGGATATGGCGATTTATTTGAATGTGCTGGTTGGGGTTCCGGACGAGGAGTGACTCTTGTGTGTGGCCCCGCGGCTTAGGATAGGGGGCGGGGTAGAAAGGAAGGGAAAGGCAATAGAAGGTGGGTGGACTACTAATGAGCCAGATGAGGTGAATTTTCTTTTACGACTCGAATGACGACTTGACAGGTCAACGGGAATACGAATGAAGTTGATGATTATTTTTTTGGTCAATACTCTCTCTCTCTGAAGCTGGGCCCGACTGGGAGGGACGGATGTGAATGGGACGAACTCATGATTATCGACTACGTTGAAAAAAGGGAAGGGAAAGGGATTATTGAGAATGGGCGTATGCGTCCGACTGGCGTTTTTCCGGGTGAAAAAATGGAAAACGGGGACAAAATTAGGACTTCTAGCGAGTATTCTTGGCGATTGCTTTTTTTTCTTTCAGTAATGGTAGTATTAGATTTTCACTTTTGTTTCACTATTGCTACAGTGTATGTCCGCGAGAAACTCCATTAGACAGGAGTTAGAGAAAGTGATTTGATTGTATGTAGATTAAGTAAATAGACAACGGATTTAGACCACAAAACTTCGGGAGAGCTATATTATACTTTTTTTTCAGTGCTGTAACTACATGTGTACGTAAATAATGTGCCCGGAACAACTTTTTTCTGCTGGAAGGGGTTTTATATATAAAGTAGTAGAAAAGGGGGGGGAAATTGCCCCCAGTGACAAAATACTACCCCTTTCCAAAGAAACGAAGTATACCGAATTTCCCCTTTTTAATTATACAGACATGCAAGATGATAGAAATATACAAATATAAAAATTATAAAAAATGAAACACAATGCACCGCGTCTATCTAAATAATTAAGACATTGATGAAAGAAGAGAGAGTTATGTAGCCAGTCAGTCAGTCAAAAATACAAATCCATCCATCCGTAGCAAATACAAAAATATATTTAAGCCTCATATGTAGAAACATAAAAAAAGGAAAAGAACACCTCGTTTATTAGAGAAAAGAAAACACCCATCTCACCTCCTCCCCAGCTTCCACATAGAAATCTGCTCCTGAATCTGCCCCCACTCAATCGGATGCAGCTTAACATTTTCTACCAGCCCTTCTTGCACTACAACAGTCGGCTTCCCCGTCCCATTCCCCTTATTATACACCTGGCCCCCAAACACCTCTCTAGCCACCCTCCGCAAATCATCAACAGTCAACGCATCAATCCTCGCACACATCTCACGCACCCCGACCTTATGCCCATGAACCTGCACCTGTCTCCCCAGATCCTCAAGCTCAACCATGCGAGACTCGAGGTTCATCAGCAGCGCGGAACGCAGTTGATTCTTTGCTCGATTGACCTCGGCAGGCTGCAAGGCGGAGAACCGCGAGTCCGTCGTCAGCGCATGCAGCTCTTTGCAAATCACCTCGACCATCGCGGTGATGCGGGAGGGGACGCAAGAGGCGGAGATGCCAAAGAGGCCGCTGTCTGTGTAGCTGAGGTTGAAGGCCATGCAGCTCTCGACCCAGCCGTGCTGGTTGAGGACGTTGGTGTAGAGGCGCGAGTACATGCCCTTGCCCGGTCCGCCGGCGGAGAAGGAACCGCCGCCGCCTAGGAGGGTTTGGAGGGTGGCTAGGGCATAAATGTCTGGTGAGGAGATGGGGAGGGCTTCGAAGGCGATGTGAATGTGGCTGAGGCGTGGGTGGTTGGGGTTTGCGGGTGGGGGGATGGGAGGCAGGGAGAGGTAGCCGCCTGTGTAGTGGGATGGTCTGTGGAGGTTTAGGGTTGATGGGTGTAATAGCGAGGTGTCAAGCGGGGCGACGGACGCGTGGTGGGAAGAGGAAGTTGAGAGATGTTTGAGAAAGGGTATGTGGGAGAGGACGCCACCAGCCTTGGAGCTAGAGGTGGATGGAGAAGCGGGCGGAGGGGAGGGGATGCTTGAGGAGTTTGAGGATATTGAGGTCGTTGAAGACGGTGAGAAGGAGGGAAGCGAGCGCAATTCTTCTTCAGAAAGGGTAGTTTCAGACCCATGTCCGAAAAGAACCGGTTTATCCCTCTTCATATCCCCAAAGTACTGCTCAGCTAACCTCACCGCATCCTGATGCGCGACGCCCGCAAACGCCACCACCATCCGCTCCGGCTTGAAAAACGTATCGCGATACTTCTGCACAACACTCCTATTAATCTCCCCGAGCCTCTCCCGCGGACACAACAACGGATTCCCCAACGTATTATTCTTATACGCAGCCATATTCACCAGCTCCGGGAGAATCATCTCCGGCTTCGCCCAGAGCTCTGTAATCTCATAATCTGCCACCTCCAACTGTTGTTGCACCTCCTCCTCCGTAATCAGGGGATCCCGAATCGTCTCCGCCAGCATAGCCAGGGTGGTCGGGACGGTCGAATTGAAGCTGGCAGATTGATACATCAGCGACTCCCGCGCCGACGCGCATTGTATGTTCCCGCCTAGGTTCTCAAGCGCCTCGACCATCTGATCCCCCGTCCTCTTTGATGTCGATTTGAAGGCTAATCTGTCAATGATGTGGCTGACGCCCCGGAGACTCTCATCCTCGTAGCGGGATCCCGCATCGACGTATACACCCACGCCGGCGAAGGGGCCCGGGAGAGACTCTGTAGCTACCCGGAGGCCATTTGAGAGTTCTGTTACTTGATCGAGTTCGGCGGGGTCCTATAATAACGGGAGTTTCCAAATTTTTCTTCTCGTTAGTCATTGCGTGTCATTGTGGTGCGGAGAGAGAGCGGACATTTGTTCCGTCCGGCAGACACGGAGTACGGAGTACACAAACCTTAGCTTGGGTTTCAATGTGAGAGGAAAAAGCCCTTGAAAGCGTCCGTGGGGTACGTGTGAGGCGCCTGGCCGGGGTAACGGCTCTGGTTGCTAAACGACGCATGATATATCGAAGGGGAGGCGTTGTTGGAAGCCGGGCTATAGAGTCGTGTGTGCAATCTAGAGATTTGGCTCCAAAAAAAAAGTCGAGGCATCAAAAAGAACAGGGAACGGGAAGTTGTTGCCTGACCGCTTTCGGCAGAATTGTGTCGCTGAGTCAGCTGGGAATTTATCCATGGATATTATTGGCTAGAAGATAAATAAAAGAGATATATCATGATAAACAACCAATAACGCCAATATAATTTGTATTCTAATAAGAATATACCTATATCTAAATATGTATGTACGGGGGTATTACCCTTCTACCTCCCTATCAACTGGCATGAGGAGAAAGTCGCTCCCCTTCCAGAAGAACTTCCAACTTCAAAAAATTAAGAATAAGAAGAGAACCTACATCTTCATCAGTGTTCCACAGCCCATTTCCGATACCATTCCAGACACTCCGCATTAGCCACGCTTGCCCCAGTTTTAATATTCAGTCCGCAGAGGATTTGTTTAACCGCATTTTCAACCTTCTTCCCGTTGGTCGTCACAGGGATCTCTGGGCACGAGTGTACAATGGCAGGCACATGCCGCGCGCTGAGTTCCTTGCGGATGGTAGCTTGTATGCGGCTGGCGAGATCGGGAGGCATGAACAATGCGTCAATGTCCTGAATGCTGTCTTTGGCGGCGGTGGGTATTGACACCATTGACGACGACGCCGACACTGATGCTGACGCTGATGCGGAGACTGATGCTGAGGAAGCGGACGAGGTAGAAGTCTTTGCCAACTTAACGAAGAGCACGACAGTTTCATCATTCTCAATCCCATTCCGTCTCCGTCCAATGCACAGCGAGTCCTCAACCTCATTCGCAAAATGCTTCAGGATAACATTATATATCTCCGCGCTTCCAAACCTAACACCAGCCGGCTTGAGAACGCCATCACTTCTACCTAGCATCTCCATTCCACCCGTCTTGCTATTAATTTTCACGAAATCGCCATGGTGCCATGTCGACGGGCCGAAGACGTCGAAGTAGCTTTTGCGATACTTCTCTTCGCCTACGGGTCCCGGCGGCCAGAACATGACTGGTTGGACTGGGAAGGGTTTTGTGCATACGAGGTCCCCCGCGTCGTCGTTGGCGCTGATATCCCTGCCGGCGTAGTCGTAGACAGAAACAGCCATGCCGAGGCCACGGCATTGGATTTCTCCGCGGTGGACGGGGAGGATGGGGCAGGATGCGCCGAAGAGGGAGATGATATCTGTGCCACCCGTGATAGAACCAAGCATGATATCCGGGTGAATGGAAGAATATACGTAATCGAATGTTGAAGGGGCGAGTGGTGACCCCGTGCTGAAGATAGCTTTCAGGGTTCTCAACTGGACGGGTCTGTGGGGGTGTTTTGTTGGGTTCAGGACGGACTGTTCAAGAACCGAGAGGTACTTTGCGGAAGTCCCGAAGTGGGTTATGTGTAATTCGTCGATGAGTCGAGCCATGGCCATATCCCCCTTTCCATCTTCTGGGTCTAGGGGCCGGAATGGAGAGCCATCGTAAACAACTATGCTTGCGCCGCTTGCCAGCGCGGAAACAAGCCAGTGCCACATCATCCAGGTTGTGGTCGTGAAGTAGAACAGCCGATCGCCGGTCCCGATATCACCATGCAGCGCATGTTCTTTCTTGTGCTGTATGAGAGTACCTAGGGCACCATGCACAATTGGCTTGGGTGCACCAGTTGTACCCGACGAATAAAGTATATAGATTGGGTGGTCAGGCGGGAGGGGCTCGAACTGCAGGGGCGCGGACGAATTTTGCGAGGAAGTAAGAAAGTCGGAGAAAGTGATCGATCTGCCATTTGGCGATTTGATCGATTCCACATCGAATTCATACCCCTGCACGGCATCGAAAACCACCACGTAGCGCAATGAGTCAAGGCTTGCCGTCAACTCCATGACTTTGGAGTGTGTTGGATGAACCTTGCCATTGTACGGGGATGCATTGTCGACGAAGAGAACTACCGGTTCGATCTGACGCAACCGTTCCAGCACGGCATGCACACCAGTATCGGTAGAGACAGCACTCCACAGGGCACCTATAGAGGTAGCTGCTAGCATGGCAACCACGGTGTTTGCATGATTGCCAACGAAGCCGGCGACACGGTCCCCCTTCACCACGCCTGCTTCCCGTAGAGATAGCGCACATCGTCGAACCCGCTCTCGGAGATCCCTCCATGAAATGTGTTCTCTGGTGGATTCGGTTGCGGCAATCACTGCGACGGAGTTTTCATCGGGGTTGCTTGCGGGGAAGAGGAGATTCTCGGCGAAATTGAGGAGGCTTCCTTCGAAAAAGATTGGTTTGGGGAATAGAGGTGTATCCTTATCTAGAACCTGGGGAGATAGCGGGGCATGTTAGCCCACTGTTATATCAAGAACTGTTTTGTTTGGCAGCGGAGTATTTATTTTGTCAATTGAGAGATAACATGAAGATATGAACTATTATAACACACCTTATCATAAGTTTTTTGCGCCTTGACTCCCGTAAAATGCCATACTTCTTCCCAGAAACTGGATGGCTCAGAAACACTCCAATCCCAAAGATCGTGATAGTTATTCAAGTGTAGGCCGTATTTCTGGCTCACGAGGGACATGAACTTGTGAATTTTAGTAGACTCGGGGGACGAAGGACGCCAGAGCTCTTTGACTATTGTGGCATTGCCATTGCTCAGGGGATTGTTCAAAGACGCCATTTTTGAAACGGGCGAATATGGAATGACAAGAGGACGACGGGTTTGTCCTTTTCGGCTATCCAGAAGTACCTAAGGTATATATGTATGGGTTCCCCCCGTGTGGCTGGAGAGGTAAGAGGCAGACAAAATAACCTATTTACCCCTAATTAATTTTCACTTCTTTTTTTAACCGGAGCCACCCGTGGATAAAAGAGATAAAAGAAATAAGCAGCAAGCCGTCAAGGGACACCCCCAAGAAGCTACCCCTGCCTGGACCCGATAGATATCAACGTCGTCGTTCTTTTTTTTCGTCGGAGAGTGGCAAAAATTCGCCGAAACGCCGCATCCCTGCTTAGTCAAGGCAAT
The DNA here is from genome assembly GCA_002572855.1 of [Emmonsia] crescens. Lineage (NCBI taxonomy): Eukaryota > Fungi > Ascomycota > Eurotiomycetes > Onygenales > Ajellomycetaceae > Emergomyces > [Emmonsia] crescens. The sequence goes on along the minus strand of PDND01000113.1, from coordinate 24,950 downwards.
TACAATACCCGACCGCAGTTATCCAGTTATCCAGTGGAATAATAAGGGGCATTTATTGGATTTATACTTGGAACAGTTGGGAATTTTACCAGAAATTACATGGGCTAGACTATGGATTGACTGACGACGGGGGAAAGTTTGCTCAACAAAATTGTGTTATCATCATCATATTAATACTATGTACCATGCTTGTATTCATGTTGCTTTGGTGAAAGGAATTATTGCTGGGGGACATTTTGTAGAAGTTGCGCATCTAACCGAAATACAGTACCCAGTTCGGGCTCTGTAGGGCTTACAAGTATATATCCCATCGATATCTAGTAGCTGGAGACCATTCTACCTGCGCCCCGGGGATCGAGGTGATCCTCTTCCAGAAAGCTGTTTGCAATATTGGAGGGACGGGGTGTTTCATGGGCTGTCTGGAGAGAGACGAAACGGTATATCAGGAAAAGTTTCCTCTGGTGCAGAGTGCTAACTAATTGCTTGCGCTTATGATAGAGTCAACCACCCATAATCTCTCAGGAGAATGAACATGATGTTCAATGTTCAATGTTTGATGAAAGTTGGCGGAGTGAAGATGATTGAGAAAAGTAAAATAAAGCTAACCGATTCAGGAGCAGCATGACGCCGCTTTTGCCCTCCCAGCTTTTACTCGTTTTGGCCCTAAAAAAAAGTCGGACTCAGCATTTCATCGCCATCATCCATCATTATTATTTTATTGCTTCAACAATCAGTTCAAGGAACAACTATATACCACCTAATTTTCTGAGCTAGTATTCGCCTACTTCCTCTAAAACCCCCAGTCCCTTTTATATCTGGTTTATTTATTGTAATATATCCCTCTTCTCCCACAATGGTTAAGCTCCAGGAAGTCGAGGACGAACACTTCAGGGAGAAGCCCTCTCAGCATCCCAAGAGCGGTGCCCTCCTCGAGAGCGACGATGACGATGATGATTTCACAGATACCGGTATGTCTCTGTCGTGTAATGGCGATATCTCTCTCTTTCTCTCTCTGCGCCATCGTTTAGAATGCCCCAAATCGTACCTTTATACCTTGGACAATTGTGACCTTGATCTTGATATTGATCTCGTTTCCTACTTCCGATCCGGGAATCAAACTTCCATTTGTCCCAAAATCTTACACTATATCTAATTTTACACGTTAGATTCCGAATTCTCCACCGAATCCTACGATGACCTCCCAGAGGACGAGTCGTTGTATGACAGAATCGTAGCCCTCAAGGATATCATACCCCCACAGTCCCGACACAAAATCTCTAGCTCCATCTCCTCACTCACCTCATTCGCCAAATCCACCATCTCATTCGGAGGCAAGACACTCTGGGTTCTGAGTACAAGTGCGTTTCTGCTCGGTGTCCCCTGGGCCTTGGCTTTGGCGGAGGAACAACAATATGCGCAGATGGAGCGGGAGCAAGGGATGATTAAGGGGGCTAATGAGGTATGATTCAGCCTGTAATATATATAAAGAAAGAAAGTGGAAAAAAAAACAAAAGAAAAAGACATATCTGGTCTCTTAGAAATGAGGAGTGTAAATTTACTGACTCATTTTTGTTGCTCTATAGATGTTGACGCCCGGCGCCACAAGTGCCATTACTGACCCTGAGGGGAAACTGGAGGGACAACCAGCTCTGTAAACCTAACGCAACGACAAAAAAGGGGCGGAATGAGAGATGTGAGTTGTGAAAGTGTGTTGATTCAGGGGGGGTAGAGGGTGATGCGCCAGGATTCTATGGTATTTTGACATATAACGAACGACTTTTTCTTGCGAGGATACACCATGAGGACCTAACATAACACCTGGATAAAGGGAAGTTAATATGCCACGTTTTTCACCACTTTTTCGAAAGGGGTGGGGAGATAAATAAGCGTTTTGGGAATTTGATTTTGACCTCGCCAAATCACCCATCTGCTCCTTATTATGCTCTTTCATTTACAACATATGTAAAATGACGTGATAGGTTTTGTTAAAACTACTCTCTACGATCGCATATCGACGACGCGGGAAAAAAGAAGGGAAAAAACAAGGACGCGATACCCTCTGACGAACGAACATTTGCAACGCGACACGAAAGGAAAAATGAAAATATCCAACAAGCGAAAAGGAAGATTTTTTTAAAAAAAAAGAAAACCAGTTATCAGCTTTCCTTCGCGAGATTCGTTATCATTTTACAAGGAATGTTCTTTTATTTCCCGCATGACAAGTCTTCGTGGAACAGAGGGCGTTTCTTTTTGACCAGCAGTCACGGCCACCACACACCAACCACCCCTTAACCACCATTTTCCTCACGTTCTTCCCTTCCCGCCCCTCTTATATCAATTAAAATTCCTTTCACCCATTGTATCTATCTAAATCATTTTTACCCTTTTCACCCCTCCTCTTTTTTTTTTGTTCTTTTTTTTTGTGATCCCTCAAATCTCCTTTCTTCTTTCTGTCTTCCTTTTCTTTCATGCCTATCTCATTACCATTTTTCATTTTTGTGTCTTTCTTTTTCTTCCCCGTGTCAAATTTAACCATGTAGTTTTACACATATCAAATGACTCCATTTTTAGTTTTAATGATTTTACTCGAGCTAATGCTTTATGTATAAGGCACTATACTATATATTCAAGGCTACGTGGTTGTTTTCAATGGCAAAAGAAAATTGTTCATTGAATTTTAAGGGATATATAATATTTCGATGCTAATTGCCTTTTCTATTATACATGGTATGCATGGATGAAAGGAAAACGATGTAGCAGAAATTGCCGTGTCTTTGGAGATACAGGAATGTTTATTAAGGTAGATAGGTAGATCCTTGAGTAGGCTAGTCATGGGGAATTTCGAGCTGCAGGGAAATGTAATGGAAAGATTTCGGAGTATAATACTTCTGAGCATGTTAACTATGCGCGAATGTTTCGTCTTAGAGACCGAGATCATAAAAGTCTTTGAAGAGGGAAATAGTGTTTCAACGCCTGTCTCATCTTCCAAAGCTAGATGCAATTTCGAAATGGGTGGTGGGATAAGTTGGTTAGCCATTTTTTTATGGCTCTCTCGCAGGGGTATGAAGAAACTAAATCATCTTTTTTTTCGCTTGGGTGTGTTACAAAATAAAATCCAAGGGATAAACAAATCAAGCACGAAACGGTGTTCACCATCGAGATTCCTAAATTATGTGGTGGTCCAGTGTTAGAAAAAATTGCATGTCCCCCCTGTAGTTTCTATGAATGAAGGAAGGCAATGGGGGAGGATGTAAAACGAACGAACCTTCGTTTCTCTCGCCGCCTTCAAATTTGTACTGAAATCCCTCCAGAGCCGGTTGATTTCCCCACCTTCCTCCATATCATCTACCACCTGGTTGGCATACTTTGTGCGTTTTTTCTGGCTCCAATGTTCGCGTTCTAGGATCTCATTATCGGAAAATATACCCTTGCGTTTTAGGTAGTCTATTATCCATTCGTTGAGGTCGTAGCGCCAGTGGATGAGTGTGTGGGCCATCGTGGCTTTGGTTTTACAGTGTCTGGGAGCAATAGATTGGTTAGTTACTGAGGGGGTTGGGGGAAGAAATATGGTATTTTTTGTTCGGTTTTACCTTCCCAAGTAAAAACGCGTACTTGCGTCTGGGATCTCGTTGCCGTCGCGATCTATATTTCCAGGTTCACGATCCCCGCTCTCATCATCGCCTTGCTCATCGCTATCGCTATCGCTATCGTCACCACCATCATCATCAGAAATCGGTTCTAGTGTCTCGAGTAGGTAGGGCTTTCCGGTAAATCTAATATCAAACGAGGCGGGGTGATTGGATTTATTGCAAGCGTCGCATGAATGGCCCAATGAGATGGGATAGAGGTTGACATCGATGCCTGGTCTGGCTTCAAGAGCTTTCCTAAAGTCCCTGTTCCATGCTGAAGACATCAGCTGCGAGTCTGCGAGACCCATTACCTGGTTGTTTACTTTGCTGAATGCGACGCGATAGACGACATCATCACGGGGGAATGCGGGATTCAGTTTGTTATGCACCATCCACTCAACCACGTCCTGGAAATGGTCTCTTAAACGCTTGTACCGATGTCTTGAAAATTCAAAGGGGATATCGTTAGGTTCGCCGGGGGCGCCCAACGCTCCATCGTCATCTTGATCAACAAAATCATCCTCATACTTGTCGAGGTCTTCGGGGACGGGAGGCTCAATGTCGCTATCCTCATCTAGATTAATCCAAGCTTCCTCTTCCTCTTCCAATGACGATTCATTTTCGTTTTGTTCTACTTTTGATTCATCTCCAGATGACTCCACGGATACCACTTCGCGCTTCTCCCCCGTTCTTCGACGCCTCAGAGCCTCCAACTGGGTTTGCCGCTTAAGCTTAGCTTTACCCGCTGCTCTTCCTCGAGTTCTTGTCCTTGTCGTAGCTGTAGCTCATTTTTAGCAATATGTTAATACTTAAAAAGTAGAGAAAATATGGATGTCATACCCGAATCGCGAAGGTCCTCCAGATCCTCCTGTAGATCCAATTTATCCCGCTCAGCACGGTTACGTGGGGTCTCTTCTTTTGAAGTTTCAGGCTGCACATTTAGTCTCCGCCGCTTTGCAGGAGATGAGCAGATAATATCTTCAGACTCCTCCCCATCATCCTCATCCTCATCTTCGATAGTCAGTCGCTTTAAGGGTCTACGACTTGAAGACGGCGCTCGGATAGATTCTTCATCTGAAGATACGTCCTCTCGTTCGCTTGATTGAAATAGCTTTGAAATCGGCTCTTTCTTTTTCTTAATCGGACTGCTCGAACTAGGTGAACTGAAGGCGTTTTTATAGCGCATGGTTGCGACCCTATCGCTTCCGGGGCTTCGCTCAAATCCGGGCGAGGAAGATGCCAAAGGAGTAAAGGATAAGCGGGTTTGCCTTTTGGCATCCCGTTTTCTAGCTGGCTGAGCTGAGGGGGGCATGGTGTGGACGTTTTGTCGCTGAGGTTAAGTCCATAAAGATTTGTTTGCTATACAGTAGCTTCAAGGCCTCAATTTGGAGGGGTTGCGCGCATCCAATAACGGAAAGCTGATCTTAAAAGATTTTTGTCCGCAACTGGTATGTCGCAATAGGTATATGCCAAAGCTGTTGTTAGCAAGCACCTTGGGTAATATGATATGAGCTTTCTTTGGTTGTTTGGTTATGTTGCCGGCCTCGATTTGCAGTTGACAAAATAAACGCGCGGTCGCGTCTGCGATGTCACGTGGCAGCGGTCGCGCGTGGATTCATTATTGCCTCATTGGGTAAGATATCGCTCGAGGGAGCCATCCAACGTCAATTAATCTACTTTCAACGGCAATGTTTGATAGTTCGTGATATTTTCAGTCAATTGATGCGATGCTCATGCGATACTGATAGTACCTAGTCACCTGAGTATCTCTAACGGTGGAACACTGCGTCTCCAGGTCCTTGAAGCGGGAACACATTGATATGTCCCCACTGCCGCTAAAGAGCACGGGCGCTTCCTTGTTTTTCGACAAATCCCCTCCCCTGTCAAAATTCAGACCAATGATACGCGTACTATCTTCACAATTATCACTAACATCAGGCTTTTGAATAGGTAAATAAAGAGCTAGCCATACAAAATCACGTTTCGGTCTTGAGATATAACTCTCCGTGTTGCAAGATGAGAGGACGCAGTCTGGACAACTGGGAGAGACAATGGGGCAGTTCAACAAATCCCTGCTGAAAGACGGTGTTAAGTAAACTCATTGCGATATGATGATGTAAGTTGTTGTTGGCTCGAACCAAGTTTTCGACTGAAAATCCAACGATGTCATAAGTTTTCGACTATTGGTTCAAAGACGGTTGAGACAACTCCGCGCTATTTTGTGTCTGGGAATTATTCCTGGAATCTATAAAAAAGCTCAGAGGCAAAGTTGATTAGGGTTCGGTGACGTTGCGGTCATAGAATCAACGGGTTCTGAGACTGGACGGCATGTGAACTTGACTCTTAACCATGGATGAGCCCGATTATCTTGGCCAGCCCAATGCGACAAATGGCGTGGTTGTTATTTTTTGATCGTAGTAACTTGCATATTCGTGTTAGCTGTTGCGGCTACCTAACCACCAACTCTTGACGTCATGCTTCCGCTCATTCCTCCTATATCTTGGCGCATGGCCAGTTTCTGTCCTCTGCGCATTTCTTGAATTGTCATTATATTCTATTTTGTATATCATTCTGCTGATTTTGCTTCAATCGACCTATTTCAACTTCTCAATCATCGCGAAAACTTCATACATACCAAGCTATCCAAGATACCCTGGATATTTAATACCCCTACAAAAACAACATCCAACAGAGTACTACTTGCTGGTCGCTTTTTTTTTTGGCCCGCATTTCCGTATCACGATATACTCTTGAATTGACATCTGAGTCTACTATCTTGGGCGCTTGTCTTCTTTTTGGCTATATAACTTATATTCTCGAGCTCCTATCACGAACACTGCGATCCCGTTTTAGCTGCTTGGTTCACCATGGATCGCAGGACAGTCAATGTTCCCTCAGATCCGAAGGTGAAAGAAGCGGTATGTTTTGAAATCACCGTTTAGTCGCTAGTATCACATATTCTAACATTGGACAAAATATAGGATATCAATCGCAAACTGCAGCTATACGGGATTTACTCCGGTTTGTAGCATCGTTATGCCCCCAGTGCCAAGTACATTTTTTTTCGTTCATCATCGCTAATTGTATTATCGGGGACCCAGCATTCAAGAATGGAAAGGTTCCATCGGTACGTTTGTCTTGTCGAAAAATCATGAGTTTAGGGTTGCTAATCCATTTTTAGAATAAGCAAATTGATATCGCCCTGAACAGCCTCTTGGCTTCAGACGCTTTGTCTTCTCCTCCTGATAACCTCTCGCCCGATGGCCACACACTCATCAAAGACGTCCGCGATGTGATTGAGAACGCCAAAAAGCTTATACTAGTTAAAAACCAGGGCAACTTGATCCAGGAGCTCATCTGGGACCTGGAACATATTGGAGAGCGCACCACCACACAGACTCCCGGGGTTTCAGTTGATAGAGATAATGTGAAACAGGATCGTACGCGAGCTGCTGAGGGGCTTCAAACGCTCGTCACTTTGCTGGTAACTAATGGCCAGTTCCGGAAGCTTCGTACGTATATCCCACGGGCGTGCTAATCCACTTGGCTCCCATGGACTGCTAACAAACTGGCTTCTAGTTCGTGATGCGACAATTCTGATGCGTGATATGGCTGGCGATGCTGCTCAAAGGGCTGCGGTGAGGATCAAGCCTTCTGAGGAAGATATGGCTGGAATAGATGAGCCTGCGGAAGAAAATGTTTGGCATGATAAGCCTGACTTTAAGATGGGCAAATTTAAGTCACAAGTTAAATCACAGGTGGGACACAAGAAGGAAAAGGTGAGCTTGCAGTTACCGCGCGCTTGTATGTATTCCGTTACTTATATATTCCTAGGCTAGCAAAGACGCCCAGGACGCAGCGGAGGCTGCTAATCGAGCAGCTCGTCAAAACGGTCCTCAGGATGACGTTGATGTCGGATCTGGCGTAGCAGCCGGGGCCCAGGCTGCTGGAGAACGAGTATCTGAGAATGTCCCCGAGGAAGCTAAGACGCGATCCCGCGAACTTACCGAGAAGACAAAGGAGTTTCTCCGTGAGAAGATGCCCCAAGAGCGACGTGATCAAACAACTTGGCGCTTAAAAAGAATGATTGTGGAAATCCAAGGCCATTCAGACTGTGAGTAGCTCACAAGACTTGCGATATCTTATAACATTAACTAAATAACCTTTGCTATTATAGACCAGCAAGCAGTTGAAACACTGCTTTCGCTCGCGGAAACTTACAGTGGCCATGGCAGAGGCGTCTCTCAGCTGGGTGCTACAACCACAAAAGGTGCGTGACGAAATTCGCCTTTCAAATGTGACTATGCTAATTATGCGGCTGCAGGGTTAGTAGAAGAAAACAAAGATGCGATGAAACGACTGCAGCTCCTCCTCGAACGCTTCGCGAATAGCTCTTCAATGGACGATCTTTTCGATTACATCAAGGATTTCTACCATGCCGCTGATGAAGACCCTCGACTGAAAGACTGGTTTAGATCAGTGAATTCTTACATCAGGTATGTCTTGAGCTTCCAGTGGTCTTATGTTAGAGCTATTAGTTCTAATTGCCGAGGATTTTAGAAAATGCCTTCGCCAGCAAGGTTATGTTTTGGAAGACTCGGCAAATGAAGAGTGGAATGAACTTTACGATGAAGGCCGATTCCTACTACGTGACCGGTATCGCGAGAATACAAATCTCATAGTGGACGAAATAAAATTCCTTGGGGAACAGTTTGACCAAGACCCCTTAAACAAAGCTTTGGGCAATTCTTTGCAAAAACTTTTCCACGATCTCGGCTACGACGCCGCTGGAAAGGTAGTTTTTAAGGATCATCTCAGGAAGGATATTACCGGTATTATCCTACCTTCGCTCTTTGAGAGAATACGCTATGTCCCGCTGCCTCGTATCGAAGTGTCGGATCCAATGGTCGACGTGGTGAGTAACTCCAATGGGTCGAATTAGAATCTCAGGTACTAATATAATTGCAAAGGTGGTCGAGAATCTGGTCCTTGAGAGCGACAATTTGCTGCCTAATGTCGTCGAATTTAGTAGTGACAATTATTGGCGTTGGGGCCGCAAGAGAATTGGAAGCAAGTATACAAACAAGGTGAGCGATTTTTTGAGAGCTCCATCACTCAGTTAGTAGCGCAGTGCATTAAACATGCTGACACTTTTTTAAGGTTATGGTAGCAGCAACTGGGATACAAACCGATTGGAGAGACGTCAGTTATTATATCAAGAAAAAGACCGGCTTCCCCTCTATCACTGATACCGGAGTGATGGACATATTGATGGGTGGCGAAGGATTCAACTTCAAGATTTCCGGTTCGACCAGCGACTCAACCGACAGCCTATTCAAACCGGAAAAGATTTCCGTCAATGTCAACAACCTGCAAATTAAGCTCAAGAAATCGAATCACAAGTTCCTCTTTGCGATATTCAAGCCCCTACTCTACGGTGCTGTGCGCCCTGCTGTTGAGAAGGTCTTAGAGAAGCAAATCCGCGACTCCTTTATTCGCGGAGACAGGTTCGCATATGCTGTCCATAATGAAGCGCAGCGTGCTTGGAATGCCGCTCGCAGCAACCCACAGGAAAGCCATACTATTTACTCGTATTATGTCGATGCATTACGCAAGCAAGTTATGGACATGAGAAAGAAAGCAGATGAGAAGAAAGCCGCCGCGACGAAACGAGATACCAAAGTCAACCTCGCCGTCACGGAAGGCAGTTCTATTTTCCAGCATATCAAACTACCAGGCGGGATATCCTCCAAGACTACAGTGTATCAGGAACTTGCTGCCAAGGGCGAGAGATGGGAATCCCCTGTTTTTGGCATTGGTGATGCTGCTCAATCTGCAAACCTTCCCCGGTTAGCACCTGTTACACGCAAGACTCGTGCTAGGCCCAGGGATTCAGGAATTGGCTCGGTCGAAGAACCCAGCAGCCGAATCGACCAGAACATGGGCAAACGTGGTATTGGGGGGACTCAAATTCCTGGTGGCCCTCATATGATCCCCGAAGCCAATATCCTAGTTAAAGGCGTTGGATCAGAGGTGATCTGATAGTTTCACTTTTCCTTTCAACGACTAAATCCAGTGCGTGCTTGGGGGTTTTCTTTTTTTTTTTTTTTTTGGTTTTTTGGAATCATGTAATGTCGTGTCGTCCTCCTCTCCTTAATTTGTTATTCCTATGATACCGATGTTCTGTTCCCCCTATTTCTTGTTCCATGAAAAGTCGCGTGGTGATTTCCAAATACTACGAAGCTCAAAAACACCACCAAGTATTAATGACTCTTTGAGTTGGCAGCCTTAAGGGCTTGGTCGGATGTCTCGTCGAACGAATTGATGGATATCGCTACCTTCTAGCTTAGTGCCTTGCTGTGTGTTTGTCTTCGCTGCTGTTATATTTTCCTTTGTTCAGTTGGTCCCGCGAAATTCGGGTAATGATAACTTGGCAGTAAATTGTCGAGTACGTCGTGCAATTAAATGATGCCTAGTTAATAATTTTAATGAATAATAATTGCAATAACATGGTCACTGTCAATGATTTTCCTTCTATGATACAGAGTATGGATCTATCTCGTGAAACTGGGTTGTTGAAATCTTGGCATGTCCAAGCTCTGCCCTGCCGAGGCCGAAATAAGGGAAATTTTACTTTTGTTAGATCCCATATCCCACTTCATTTTTTGTCGCGCCGCATAATTTAGAGGTAAAAGTGGTCTCTTGTCCTTGGGAGTTCTATTTCATTTCTTAATATACTGAGATTTTCTCACATAACGGGCATATTTTCTCTCAATTGAGCGTACAAAGACGCTCCGCAAGGCCATCGGACGGAATCAAAGCAGGCAGTACTGGTTCAAACCCAATATCGGAACCCAGAACAACATCACCAGAACGAACCAACAAACGAAAAAGGAAAAACAAACCTATATAGTAGCAGAAGCAGACGCAGAAGCACAATAGGCGAAAAATGGCAGACTCCAAAACCCCCAATGGCAAGAATCGCACCAGCAAACAAGCCTCAAAGGCCGCGACCACCTACCTCTTCTTCTACAACGCCCTCTCCTTCGTCCTCTGGGCCACCATAACCGTCCGACTAATATTCCTCGTCGCCCGCCTCGTGCCCACCGGCCATGTCGCGCACATCTTCGATGCCCTCTTCCCGCTCCTCCTCTTCACCCAGTCCCTCGCCCTGCTAGAAATCTTGCACGCGGCTGTAAAACTCGTGCGTGCATCCCCCATCACGACGGCGATGCAGGTGGGTAGTCGTATTCTAGTTGTTTGGTGTGTTATGTTCTTTTTCTCGGTGGATATGGTTGGGAGGGAAAAGGGGGTTGTGGGCGCCACGGGGCCGGATCCTGGGTGGAAGCTGGGCGATTGGATGGTTGTCAGCTGCGTGAGTCCTTGGGGTATTACCGAGTGTATTCGATATGGATATTTTGCGGTGCAGGTTTGGGGCGCTGCAGTGCCTCGGTGGCTGCTTTGGTTGAGGTACGTACTTTTTGTTCCTTTTTATTTCTTCCACTCCGCTTGGGTCTGTGGGTGGTGATGGTTGTGTCATCGCTGTTGGAGGACGGGCTTACATACAGATTTGCTTATTCATTGTCTGACTGGGACTAACTTGATGACCCTGTCAGATATAATACGTTCTTCGTCCTCTACCCAATTGGTATGACGAGTGAGTGTCTATTGATTTACAAAGCTATTGCGCCAGCTGGAGATATTCATTTTGCGATTGCGTGGTTTTTTATTTTGATGCTGGTTATCTACCCTCCTTGTAAGTTACCCTCTTTTGCTTCCACTTAATTTCGGCATGATATTTTGCTTGTGTTGGGACCGTTTTCGTTAATCTGCTTTTCTTTATCGTATAGGTTCGTTCATTTTGTATACCCATATGATGTCACAAAGAAGAAAGGTCATGAAAGCCTGCAAACGGGCAGACTGATTGATAGCTAGACGGAATAGATGGTGATATTGGGGTAGAAATGGGTTGAATATTTATAATAATGCGATGTACCTGGAGTTGATCGGAGGTTTGTGTTGTTTTAGCTGTATGATTAGGAACTTCTTGAAAACGAGTTTGTTTGGCTTTGTTAATTATTGCTTCCGTAAATCTTTAGTTAAATATCCTTCATGATATTATTAATCGCCTTGACCGCAAACGCTTTACGTTCTGCTTCTGGCAATTCCGCAGCCATATCTATGGATCTGTTAGCTATCTATGTCCACAGGGCAGAATTCAGGCGCAAGAAAATGAAGAGTAGGATGGCAGACTTCCCGCGCTTCCATTTCCAATACATGGAATGGACTAGAATATCCTCACCTTTAATAGCCTGCATCCTCAGCATCAGTCCATCCATCTTTTCAACATGAAGTCCATCTTCGTCGTCGTCATTTTTTAGGTCTGGTTCGCTGGCACCGGTTTGGTCACCCCCTTTTTCAATCGCTAATCGGAGACCAAACATTTCACGCTCAAGCTCATTAGCTTCCTTGTCAAAGCCAGTTTCTCCATCAGAGTCGAGCAGGAAATCAGTTGAAAGGTCTCCTTGACTAGTTGAGGTCCATTCGTTCGTCTGCAAGACTTCCCTGATCCGTGGCATGCCCTGGAGTTCTGTGGGGAATTTGGGATTTAGCAGGGTAATAAATAAGATAGATGGAAAACCGGAAATCAATAGGGAGGAGAAATGGAGACGAGATATAACGCAGATAGATCGAGAGAGAAAATTACCAACCTCCGAATATATTCCTCTTATCCTCCTCCTCCTCCTCCGCCTTAGGATCCCACGCCACAACCTCCAATTCGAAATGTCCCATCTCAGATAATTCCTCCTCCCACCATCTAGGACCAAATTCCACAACCTGTTCCAGTTCACCATCGTCACCGCCGTTCTTCGGCCTTTCTATCCCATTTCCCTTCCCCTTCGCATCTCCCTCCGCTTTCTTTCCCCCTTCATCCTTCCCCACTAATACAACCAATCCCGGGACTTCTCCCATCCCACCATGCTCCTCTTCAATACGATTCCTAACCTCCGCAACTGCACTCAAAAGTTCCTTTAACCCTTGCACACTCCTGTTTCTATGCTCTCTGTCTCGAGAAATATCTGGGCCATCGCTGGTGACTGGGACTGGGGTTGACGGTGTCACGACCGGCCTCTCGATGCAGACGACAACGGCGCCAATGACATCTCGCACCTCCCGAGCTTCATCGGAAAGGAATTCAGATCTCCAGGCTGCGGAACTGTGGTGGTGGGGTAGCGGGGGTTTTGATTCCGTTTCCCTAGATGTAGATTCGTCTGACTGAGATTGCGATGATGATGATGCGGACGTATTCTTATAAGGGAAAGGAAGCTCATCGACCCATATTGGTATATCCGCCGTGTAATATTTCGTCTCTATTCGTAGCGGGGAATGTGTAGTGTATCCAGCAAATGTGGAAGCTACGGCGTCGATGTCCGGCGTGACGGGGTCTAATTAAATCCGGGGGCGGGAGTAAGAAAGTTACTAAGTGTTCAGGGCAAGTCGATACGTGGATATATATCGCATTCTAATAGCTCACCTGCTTTACCCCTTGATTGAGTGGCGTTTGTAGCTTGCGGCGCATTGGTGACCGCAACTCCAGTTAGGCTGCGAAGAAACGGAGGGACGACGGTGTGGGATTGCGGCGCGGGGGTTAGGATTAAGAGACGGCGCGGGTTTGAGATCCGTGGAGCGGCCTTTGTATTACTCGGGAGTTTCTCCTTCTGTGCTTGTGGGGCTGGCATGGTGAGGTTGAAGCTGAGGGTATATGGTTATGAGATTATTTATGGCGGGGAGAGCCAGGATTGCGGGGGGCGGGATGCTATAGGCCGGGAAATGGTGATATCAGATATTCCCCCGGGGCGCCTAGGATTTTGCCCTCAAGATATAATAATGTACGCTGAAATGTTTAAATTTCGACGTATTGATTGTATATATGAGAGTAGTGTCTTGTATTCAATCGGGTTGACGTCTTGTCGTCATATTTATTTACCACTTCTAGGAAAATGTTCGTAGTTGAATTTCAGAGATCGATAAAACATCAGCGTGCTGTTCTCCATTCTACCAGGGATAGATCATTTCTACAGCACACCACTCAGCCTTTGGGGTCTTTCTGTTTACTAAAATCTGGAATAACAGATATAGAGCTCTTTTTATTCTAGCTAGCAAGAATATTGACGCCGCATTTCGCGACCTAGTGAACAAACTATCCTACCACTTTTTCAGCAGCAAAAATACTGTCTACATTGGCTCTAGTTTGCTAGGTTCGTTCCTTTTTCATGTCTATATTTTTGAATCAGTCCATATAAAAGGTATAACTGGAAAGACTTCAGAAGCGTGGCGCCTATATTCCAACGGAGGCGGTCGCCCCTTATGGGAAGAGCCTCCATCGTGCAAGTTTTCATTTATCCGTAAAAATAAAGAAAAACTCCAATTGTTCAGTAGTAGGAAAACAACAACATTTTAACCCCTCCGTTGACCCCGAGCCCTGTTGACAGTGGCTCTACCTCTGGCTAGACCGACACCTCTGCCACGTTGACCTCTCGACCGGAACATGGGCGCGTTTCTGAACAAAGGGACATATTAGTGATGATTCCCAAATTGGTGCTGAATTCTAGAGCAAAATTGCTAATAGTTCAAAAAAGGAAAGAAGAGTAGCTAGCTCATCGAAGCGACTAAACATGGGAGGAAACAGAACGATGGGGACAATATTGATATCATACCTCAGCATATCCGGTACAATGAAGAATCTCACATGGCTCCCCCGAATATAGACCTGGTCGAGATGCGAAACACGACCATCGCGAGCTGTGACGGTAATGTCTTTGAGTTGGACGTTCATGTTATCTTCGGCTGTTGGTACATAACTCCAGTCAGCAAAGAAATTCGCATTTAATGGGGGTCATGGCCTCTAGTTTAAGGCCCCTCGACAATTCACATAGCCGGAATGATCAACAAGCATAAAAGCTAGATATAATCGCGCGCACCTTCAAGCAGCTTTCCTCTGTAGACTTGCCCGGACGTGATCTCTAGCGTAACGACATGGCCCTACAGTTGCAATGACGATCGTTAGCAAGGCAGTCCTTTCAAACGCGGAATACTGAACCCGACAAAATAACAAATGCCCCACGCGAATATTAATCAGGGAGTAGGACATGGGCAAAGAATGTGCGCAAATGGAAAAGGCACTTACTTGCGCCTCGTTGAGGAGCTTGATGGGAATACCGATGGTACTCGTTAATTTGCCCATATTGAAACCGAAAGTGCGCCAAGACCGCAGAATAGAACGTGTAATTGAATAAACAATCAAATAACCTGAGATATGTCGTTCAATAAATGTTCAGATAGTGTTCTTGTGGTCAGGCGCGGGGGTCATGTCATCACTCTTGGATTGTCGTCAGAAGAAGCGCCGCAGAACAGGACAAGAAGTTGGTCAACCTAAGTTAGTTACCGCTTTCGGCAATTTAGCATCTGGCAGCATATTTTAAGCTTCGGAGCCGCATCTCCACTTAAACTTCATCTTTACATCATCAACATCAAGATCAAGATCAACATCAACAACAACGACAACTTACAACATACGGAGCTCTCTGTTTTGGACCTATTTAGTCAGACAGTCAATCAAAGAATTAATCGATGCTTTAATTTATTTACCATTTCCTCTTTCAATTAGGTATATAACATCATCTCTCTTTTAAGTTACCCTCAACCCCACTGAAACTCGAGCAACAAATCCATCCCCTCCGGATAACCACTGTACACAAGATAATACTCTTAATATAGAGGCAAGAAATAAACCATGGCGCGTCCGCTCAATCCAAATATTCCGGCCTTCAACCTTGCCATATCGACGCTATTCCGCAACCCATCCCTCCTCGTCCCAAATTACACAATCCCCACATTCCTCCAGCTCCCAGAAGACAACCTGGGTGATCACCTTATTCCCTCCTCCTACTTCTCTACACCAAGCAGCCATGCCAATCGACATCAGTTCCCGCCCAGAATTCGTGCTCTCGTAATCGACAAAGACAACACCCTCACCCCACCAGAGTCCCGCATAATCCCGCCCGCCTACATGCAAAAGCTCAAGGACCTCCGCACCAACCCCTCCTCTCCCTTCAACATGCACAGTAACCCCCACGGCATTCTAATTGTCTCGAACACGGCGGGCAGTGATCCAAACATTGCTCTTTATGAAGAAGAAGCAAAACATATCGAGTCGATCTTGTCCCATTTGAAAATTCCTGTTTTCAGATCCGGTATCCCCCCGAAAGCAGTTAGTTCTAGCGAAGCTTCAGAATCTCAGCCAAAACAGCATTCGCTAAAGAAACCATTTTCCTACCCTTCCATCCTCGCTCACCTTCGTGCTCAGAATGCTATAACGTCTCCTAATGAGATTGCGGTGGTGGGTGATCGCCTAGGCACTGATGTGATTATGGCGGGGCTCATGGGGTCGTGGAGTATTTGGACACAAAAGGGGGTGACTGTTGGTGTGGAGGGGGAGAATGAAGGGAGGGAAGATATGGATTTTAGAGGAAAGTTGGCGAGATTGGAGGTGAGGTTAGAACGGTATCTAAGGCGGAGAGGAGTTGCGCCAGCAGTGCCGAAAGGGTGGGAAAGTTGAGCGTAGTGGATTCAGGAGGTATGGATAAGTATAGATATAAGGACTTTTGAAGAAATGGATGTACACCTTTTTTTTTGGTTTATTGGAGGCCTATAAAACTTTTCTGGGGGACACATGTATATCAGATTGTGCATGGTATTAATTGACTGCCAAACTGGGGTGGCTGTGTTTGGAGGACGCATCATATAGGTTACCTATCTACACTGCGCAAGGTAAGCCAGATTCTTGATTCTCTATCTTAACCCTATTGGGCTAAAATAACATGGCAGCATAGCCAGAAGTGAAAAGTTGCTATTACCATACGTTTCCAGGTGCTCTCGTCTGCGCATTGCCAGCGCTAGCGAGAGCAATCCATTTGCCGATTCTCCTGATCTCAGCCACTGAAATCGCAATACGTACAAATTTTGCTAACCGCGACGATGCATTGGTATAGGCCATGGTGGAAGCTCCTTTCATAAGGCATTGCATCAACGAGACTTTGTCAAGAGCCGATTTACTACTCTTGATGCTTGATGATCAGAAATGTTTTTGACTGTTCCAAAGATTATCCGGCAGTGTAGACAACAAGTACTAAAGGCAGTTAATGTTCCTGTTATGGAGTCAACAGGATGGGTTCTGCATTGAACGGCGATTTCCCATCCTCATTATAGGGTTTCTTGTGCACAGCTCCGACGCTGATTGCGTTTTTGATGCAGACGTTGAGCCCTTTCGTCCATACTGCTGTGTGGGCTTCTGTGTCTTGTATTATGGATCAGCTGCTGAACTGGGCGTGATTAAAGACTTGTCAAATGAAAATCTTGGAAGTCGTTTTCCTTCCCTTTTAGCGGTGGGAAACTCAAGACCCAACCACAGCTAAATGAAGTGGTACCAGTGATTGCAAGGCGCTAAAAGTGGCACCTTATGCTTCCACTGGCACCAGGGGTTCATCCTTATCCTCCCGAGGCGCAGCCTCTATGACTCCGCTCGTGAGATCAAGGCTGGCTCGAATATATCAGTGATATGCATACTCGACATCGTATTCGTCGTTTGTGTTCGCCGTCTAAAGACTTCGAATAACAAATATTTGGAGGAATACTCATCACCCACTGTCGCTGACACATATCGCTAGTCGCGTAAGATACACAAAACTGGTGGCTAATCGCTGCGCTTGTCATTTAGGGGCGTTAATTTGGCCTCACCCCTGCTAAGACAGATTTACCATGATCATTTTGCAATGTTCCTTCTCATGCCAGGGCGCCTAGATAGGTGCCTAAGATCTTGGTCGCATGGAAACTGTCCGCCAGTTGAAATGATGAGGGAAATTCGGGGGAGCTAAGCGCCAGCTGTAAATCGGGGAGCATTCAGAGTTGTCGTTGCCGGACATAAAGAGAGCTCCTCTCTGTTTGGGATGTCTTGGTTCCCCACTCCTTCGTTGTCTATGAGAAACTGCGCAAGGCTGATTGTCCCTTGGCATCAAACGATATATTTACCGTGCTTGAATATTTCGCGTGTCTCCTCTACTCCCTCTGTGGCAACTATAACTCTTACCGGAGAGCTATCGAGGTCAATCCCATACGATTACCACTATCCCTATCTCCCCCTGCTCCCGTCGGAAAATGAGGGAACATCTACGAATGGCCGTGCTCTTCGTCGCCGTCGATCAACCCAGGAACCAGACTCTAGGAACCTACCACTGGGCTCTGTAAATCCAAACCAGCCCAACAGAGCATGCCATTTTCCAGATCGTCGGTGAGCCGTGCAACTTCAAATA
The DNA here is from genome assembly GCA_002572855.1 of [Emmonsia] crescens. Lineage (NCBI taxonomy): Eukaryota > Fungi > Ascomycota > Eurotiomycetes > Onygenales > Ajellomycetaceae > Emergomyces > [Emmonsia] crescens. Next base: position 6,952 of record PDND01000113.1, on the reverse strand, counting down.
TTATGAGCGCTCGGCTGCTCCTAAGGACAGCATCCATCATATCGAGAACATGCGAGTAGCGGAGATCGATCATGTCAACCACCTTCGCAAAGTAATCACGAGCCAAAGGATCGAGAATGAAATGTACCACTGGCGATGCCAGCAGTGAGTCTTTGGACGTCTTAGAGAATTTAAATTAGGACGGTATTCTTAAAAACTACAACGATGATGAGGCAAGACTCAAACTGAACCTTCTGTTTAGAGTCTTGGTGTTGAGGATAAGTATGAGTTTCAGGCTATGGCATTCAGGAAAACAGGGGAGGATACTTAGTGGCTAAGAGGTTGTTCAAATATACCAAGCCCGAATAGAGCTTAAGAAGGGAGCGGCGCTTAAGGGATAGCAAGGTTGACTACCAGGAATTTACTTTTCTTTGTTGAGTAACAGTTAAAGATCTGCTAAAGCTTCCGGCTATGTCACACAATTGTCAACCAAGCAATCAATCGCATATTCTTCATAATATTTTCCCATCCCCTTTAGAGGCAGAAAGAAGGGCCAGTCGCCGGAGCGTATTGGGCGGACTGTGTTAAGAGATTTGACAAACTCCCAGTACTCTGGATAGGCACCACCAACCTCCCAATCTGTCAGGCCAGTTACGCTAATCCCTCCTCTTTCTTCATCCTTAACAGCCATAATATTGCGGGGATGCAGGTCACCGTGTGTCAGGACAATGCAGTGATTTTCCCGGAGTGCAGGTCTGATAAATTCAACATATGGGTCCATGCCAGACCGACTATTACCAGAGAGAAGGAAATCGTTGAACTGGGCTTCGCTCTTCATCCGATTGGAGCTCATGCGCTTCCACATTCTGCAGCCAATACAATGTGGTGGGTCCCCGCCACCTAGATGCTGGGATGGTAATGGCAGTAACCGGAGATTCTCCAGGATGATGTCTAATTGATCCCGGACCGAGTATTTCTCAGCAATTGATAAATCTGGCCAGAATTTGTCCAGAGAACTACCCTCGACTAGACTCATGAATGCATAAGTTATGCCCCCGAGAGAAAGTACACCAAGAGGCTGGGGAACCGGAATGTCTGCACAATGCTTTCGGATGTGTGCCGTCATGTCAGCGTCAGTTGATGATATATTAGATTCAAGCTTAACAGCAATTTGGCCATCGAGTCGCACCACAGCACGTGCAAAGTGACTCCAAAGCAGCTCCCCGCTCTTCAAGGCGTCGGATAGGGTGGAACAGATGTCCTGACCACATGATACGAAACCCTCTTGGGAGTACTGCCGCAAAAGAGTGGTGACTTCAGGTGCAAGTGGCCGTAGGATCTCTGGTTGCGCTTGCGGAACTGACAGTAAAGTTTCAATGTGTGATGTTTTCTTAGGCTACTTCCACGACCTTCAAAATCATGTTAATTCCCAGATATTTATTCCCCTGAGAAAAAAAGCGGGGGATATTGCCACAGGAAGACCCGATAGGATAGCCTTACAATCTTTACTCTTGAGGCTACGCTTCTGCATCAACCTGTGCTTCGTTGAAGGATAAACATGGCCCCATCGTGAAAATAGTTGGCTCAAATCCGCCCAAGGAACGGTATTCTGAAGCTTGCGTTGGAGTTCAGTCATAGCAGATTCATTCAGCGTCACCATTGCCTTCCGAAGATCCCCATCATCATCTGCATGAAATGCTTCGTCGCTACGTGGAATGGTCTCTTCGGGCTTAGGCACAGACTTGGATTCGCTCCTGATCGTGCTTGGTGATCTGGCTTCGCGACTTCCAAGCGTGAGGAAAGAGATAGAGAGCGAGATGCTTGCACCGAGCACAAAGCCCAGGCCTATTTGCCAGCTCCATGGCTCGACCAACATGTCTTCCGAGGGCCTACCTGTGGACTGCTGGCGATGGTGAATTGAGAAAGTAATGACGACCTAGTCTGTTGGTGACAATGGTGATGTGCACAAGAAGCACACTGAGAACTGCCGGTGACCATAACGATCATCACCCCCGCATCAAGGACAGGCTTTTTGTTAATTTACACAATGAATCAATCAATAATTTCGTCACATAATTCAGTTTTTGATTAGCCATTTAATGTATTCTGCTTTTTTCCACTTTGAAGATTTCAGGCCAAGCAAAATTTATTGTTTTTAAATGTCACTCTTCAGATTGAAGCTGACTCATTTCTCTGTTCAACAGCAGATATAAAACGAAAAGATCACACATCATTTTCAGATCAACACGTCTCTTATTTTGTCTTGTGTGTTTCTTTCATTGCGGCAATATCAGGCACAACCCAGCTATCACAACTTCTAGCAAGAAACAAGATCATAATGTTTCTGAGAATTTTCTTTCGCCTTATATACTGTTATGGGATCATCAGAGTATACAAAATATTTACGAAGCGGGCCAGCCCTTTTTGCTATTCACCTCCAGGCTCTTTTGAATGACCACCTGCTTAAGTTATTTGTCCTGCTCCCTTGTCCGCCTGGGGATCAATTGACACACATTGATCCCATCTACCATCGATACTCGGGACGAGAGGCGACACACCAGCGGCTCAGACCTTCATGTCAGATAGAAATATTTCGGGTCGTCTACACCCCACCATCCTCTCCAGAGATGAGGGGTCAGGACTAGTCATGTACGTTTCAAGCTCATGACAACCATGCGCTTGCTAGAGGTCTGACCTTGTTCGACCTCCACGGAAGAGAACAAAAAGCTGAGATAGTCAATGTTCATTTGCTGTGACACCGGTGCTGTTTTGAACGGTACTTCAGGTAAATTCTTTTTTAAATCGCAACTGCATCGCAGGGTCGCTTAGAGCTTGCTAATGTAGCTAACGGAGGCATCAAAACGAAATCGGTTAGTATCCGTACTTGCTCTCGTTTCATCAGGCGAAGGTACATGTTTGCTAAGGGAAAAGAAATCGCCCTATCAACTATGCCGGAGGCTGAACCGAGGGGCGTTTTTGCGCGTGGGTAACTGGTGGAACTGCGAGTGATTGAGGGGCAAAATTTTCATCGGTTGAGCTGATGAACTCTCCTTTATGACGAAACAAGAAAATAGCCACACCATAGGGCATATGCTCAGTCAAAACTAACCTATTCGCCATGCTCGTTGATATTAGCAAGGTCGCCGCTGTGTGTAAAATCGTGGTTTGAAGCTGGTGATACCCGAGTCCCTTATTCTATCGGGGAAAGTGACAGCCATATGGAATAGCGGCAGGAGGAGGGGGAGGGGGAATCAAAAATAGAATCCTTAAACTTGAACAAGGCAAGCCAAAAAATCAAGCAGCTGTTGGCTGCTGACGGGCGTTCAGTCGAGTCATGCATGCATGCAGATGTTGTAACGGCCAGGCGTTTTGTGTGGATTCTCTAACAGGAGCTATGAAAGTCCATGGATATTTATGATAAAAAGAATATCCATGGAATGTCATGGCATGGACGCCATTCATGCCCTCGATATGGCTCTGAGAGCGGTGGAACTGAAAGGGAAGAAAATATACAGAACGGGTAATGATGGATGATTTATTTGAGTATCAAGCTTACGCATTCCGAAAAAATAAGCAGCTTTGGCTTTTGTCAAAAATTCCAGGATCTGGAACTTTTTACCCTCCCCCATGCATCAACAACATACTACTCCCTGCTTACCCCCATAGTTTCCCCGGCACACCATTATCATATACGAAAATATGCATTAGCCAGTTGTCGCGAGAGAGAGAGAATGCAGAAAACCCCGGGGTTAGGATTTAAAATAAATAAAAACAACTAAAAAAGTAAACTAAACCGCCCCTTCGCTGAAACATTTATGCGATAGCTTGGATTTTGCTGGACGTCAAACCTCTGAAGAGCCCTGCAAGATCGCATTGTCAATCCTACCCTATGTCCGCTTAGTGCCTTGGGGAACCTTCAGGGCGTTCATGGATTTCCCACTAGGCCCCTAGGCGTCGATTCGATGGATACGGGAGCGAGAAATCCCGCTTGACCTGCCTGACCTTACATGGCCATGTGCGTATTGTCTTGATTTCGCCTCCACGGCGCCAGCGCGATGGCGCTCCCTTTATCCATCATTTTTGGCGATGCGACGTCCAAGTCGGAACTAGCCTGACAACTCAAAACGAACGAACAACCTTGCTAACGTTACTCTGGAGGGTTTTTTTTTCCAGAAGGTGAAAAGAAGCATTGATGAATCTCGAGTTATGTTTTGCTGACCAGTGGATCCGGGCCTAACAAAAAGTCTTCCTTTTCTCGCTTATCGCTCAAGTCAAACAGGTCATATTTACAGAGTTGCCCCCCTTTTTTTTTTCTTCTTTCGGGCTACCTCGAGGCTCGGGAAGATCTACCGCGTGACGTCGGTGGATCCATGGATGAATCGATTGTTATTCTATATTCTTTTTTCCTGCCGCTGCTTACTGCTTAATAGTTATCGGATCGACAGAACATTCGGGAAGACATACATACATAGCTAACTTCAGTGAACACTATTTTATTTAAGGCTTCAGCCCTCCTGCGCAACCGACGTTAGTTATAGAACTAGTTTAGCGATCACCTCAAGCAGCTAAACTTTGAACTTACCTACAACCTACAAGCTTCCGAGGTATCTTCAACCAAATACAACATATTCATTCCTTCTTCTTTCTTTCTTTCTCTTCTCTTGCATTTTATTCCCAAACGACCTCCCCGTCTACGTGTCTCATTGGGTTCGGAATACTGGTAAAACAAGAAGTTTAAATCTCACAAAAGAGAAGAACAAAAAAGTCTGGGCGACACGGCGGAAGACGGAGAAAACTAGTTGTTCTCAAATCTGTGACAACAGTTTCAAAACTAGACTGGATGCGTCTCAATATTGACCCTGTAAAAAAAGGGGGGAGGGGGGGGTTGAAGGGGGAAAAGAAAGAATGGATCCCATCAGCGCCAAAATATGATATGGAAGAGCCGGTGAAGTACCTAGATAACTACTCCGTTTTCGTTAGTCAATTACATGGATGCATCTGCCCTTCGATCATTTCTGAGAACTATTATTCCCTAGATACGGAGCAGCATTTTCCATACCTATTACCTACATAAATACACGTTGCTGTACTCCGTTTGTAGCATACATACATATATACATATATATATATATATTCGTGGCGCACTTCCCATCCCTGATTCAAACACACACGAGTCATGAGCCGCAAGCGCTCTCCTTTTGTTTAGTTACCTAGTTTCTATTAGTGGTTCCAATTTTTTTATGCATACAATATTGCGTTTAGTTTAGCAAGTCGGAGAAATTACCGGATTCATTCAAAAATCAATGGGGCTCGGGTCTGTGGTGGCCTTACCATGTCCATGCCATTATGCCATACCTTATTTTGCTTGCTTGAATGTTAAAACAATTAAAATGAATTCTGTATGTAGTCAGTTATGAAGAATTGAGAAGTTCTCTTGTGAGATGCAGCAGATATAAAAATATTACCACCTACTACTACTGTCTTATTGTATGTACTGTACGGAGTGTTGTACGTATAATATATTCTTATCCGCAAACAATACACACAAGGACCGGAAACAGAAACAGAAACAGTGGACAAAAGAAGCAGGTTTCGAGCACACACATAAATATTTGGTCAAAGAGAAACATATTATACTGCGATACATGGACCGGGGGATTTTAAGCAAGGGGGTGGGGGGGGTTGTAGACCGAACTACGATCGCAGGCGGAGTAGCGCTGTACAGCAGCAGCCTTGCAGTGCACAGCAGGACCAACGGCGAGGGGTATAACTACAGGTACAGCTATATAGTTATAGCTATAGCTCTATAGGCTCCAACATCGAGACTGCATATCAACGGTCGATTGTTTCGAGTCGTCTTAAAGCATAGTTAACTACATGTACTGTACATTGCAATAGCATGCCCATTAGATGATCCCAGATAGAAAAGGAGTGAGAGAGAGAGAGAGAGTGTGTGTGTGTGTGTGTGAAAGAAAAAATGGCGTGACAATGACCATGAGCAATTGCTAGAGGAAAATTGAAATTGAAAATAGTTGTTTGTAATTTGGTGAAATTAATTCAAAAAAGAGTCTTCTCATCAAGCTCCTCCTCCCTCGTCCCCAGAAAACAGAATAAATGGAAGAAAAAGCCGTGAATGAACTCGGCTCCCATCGAGCGATATTTCCATGGCTCGGGTTGATGTATACCTAGTATGTAATGTACAGTCCATGTAGCTGCGCTACATGGACATGGTTGCGCCAAACTTGCTTCTTTCTTTCTTTCTTTCTTTCTTTTGTATCCATCTACCTGCAGAAACACCCGCCCCTTTTCTTTCAAGGAACCTGCATACCGGATACCGGATACCGCCCTGCATACTGCATACTGCAAACCGGGGAAATATACCACACGTGTACGGAGTATACCTATCCAGGTGTATATTTATATAAGTATATATATGTATGTACAGCCTATAGAACATGATATCTAACTTATTTAAATACCCATAAGGATGAATAAAACTCCCTTTCAGTCTTCAGGGCTCGTCTATTCCCCAGTTAAAACAAGAAGAATAAGAAACTTTAAAAAAGAAAAAAGAAAAAAGAAGAAAAAAGAAAATCAGTGAATTTAGAGAATTTAACTATCTAACTAAACATACATCTTACTGCCATTGATTGTTAAGTGATATGAGTGAGTATGTATCAATATCGAAAGTTAAAAGAGTAGTTAGATAGAAGGAAAAAGGTGTATAGCTTTTAACTATAACTATCTATAACTAGATGAGCTCGGGGGCGGGGGGGGGGGGGGGTTAGCGATTAAGCGAAGGCATGATATAGTTTAACTAGGTAGTTTAACCTTACTAGCCATTGCAATTGTATGAATGTAATAGGTAGTTTATATGTGTCTGCTTTAATCTGCTTCCCTGCCTCCCTGCAGTGTCTTGCTTCGGAAAAATAATAGCTTGTCAATAGTCTGTATATAAGCCAAAGGTAATCCC
>PDND01000112.1:1873-91628 GCA_002572855.1 [Emmonsia] crescens | reverse complement strand
AGATATTGAATGAATTTACAGATCTTTTCTAATAAAATTTTAGCTTTTTATAAAATTGATAACTAGATGTTTTTTTTTCCTTTTTTCTATTTTTTTTTCTTTATTTAGTCTTTGTTCTTGATATTTCTGAGTATCTATACTCTCTTTATCTTTTTTTTAAAGTATTCACTCTTTTTCTTTTTTTTTTCTTTTTCCTCTTTTTTTCTCTCAGTATTTCTAAGTTTTATTTTCTTTTTTAAAGTTTCTGAATAAATACTCTGCATTTCCTCAGCTTTTCTAATATATTAACTTTGTTTTATTCATTATTTAATGAAAACAAACTTTTTTTTTTTTTAAAAATTCTTTATAAATTTCAGTGATAAATCTTCTAAATAGATGTAATAAATTCCTCAGTTCTTCTGAAATATTCATATATATATAGTATAATATATAATATTGATACTGTGAAGATTTTAGCACAGTTAATTTAATCAGTTTTTTTAACTTTATCAAAGCTATATCTTCTGAGAATATAAAGAGCACTTCTCAGTTTCTTCAAGCTATAATCTATATATATAAGTAATAAACAAGGTTTATATATGTACTTTCAAGATCTTGTTCAATTTTTACATGAATCTCATGTATTACTTGTATATATAGATTATAGCTCAGAAAAACTGAGAAGTGCTCTTCATATTCTTAGAAGATATAGCTTTGATAAAGTTGAAAAAGCTGACTAAATTAACTGTACTAAAATCTTCACAGTATCAATATTATATATTATACTATATATATATGAATATCTCAGAAGAACTGAGAGATATTATATACACTCTTGAAAGAGATTATATTTATAGATATTGAAAAAGCTAGATATACAGAGTATTATAGTAAAAATATATAATAAAAAGAAGAAAATATATATAGAAGATTATTTAATTTAATCTTCATTTTCTAATATCTCATAGAGCACTGAAAAGCAGTTAGTAAAACTGAGAGATATGATCTCAGATCTATAAATTTCTGAGATAATATATAGAGTTTAATTTTAAATTAATTTTCTTTTCAATATATTTTACAGCAAGTATCAAGTTATGCATCATCAATATTTAATATCTATTTATTATAGAAAGTAAGATATCAGTGTACAGATCTCAGATATTATAAGAGTAAATACATCTTTTCAATACTAAATACATCAAAAAACTGTTTAAAAAGAGTTCACAGAAAAATATAATGTTTTTCATCTGTTTTTAATACACTACTCTTTTCAATAAATTTCTATGAAGTTGTCAGAGAAACTGAGAGTATTATATTAAGTTTTTAAAATTATATATATTTTTCAGACTTTTTACTGAATCATTCATATCTTCAGAATTGTATTCTAGATATTTCTGATAAGCACTGTGTATTATCACTGAAGAATTAAGCTAACTATCTATCTTATAATTATATCTATAAGAAAGAACATCTCTCTTTACAGAGTCATTGAAAATATCATTATAATTAAAAGTCTGTATTTTTAACAGATCAGTTGAAATCTCTTGATAAATCTATGAAAAAGCTACTTACTACATTGAACACACAGCAGCTGTAGTAGTGAGAGAGATAATTCTTTCATTTTCAAAAACAGTATCTATAAAATTATCAGAAAAATTGAGAGAAATATATAAAAGTTTTATCTTCTCATTCTCATCTCAACTGCTTTTCTAGAGATTTCAGCTATTTCAAAGATATATTAATCTGACATTCTATTTTAGAAAAATTGAAGAAGTGTTCTATCTTTCTCAGTTTTTTATTCAGTTAATATCTTTGAAATTCATCTGTATATTTATATAAATTTATTACAGAGCTCACTTTTTTCTTAATTTCATTATATACTCTCTCAGTTTCTTGAACAGATTATAATGAAGAAAATTTAAAAATTTCACATTCTATCAGTTAATGATAGAGAGAAGAGAGTAAATTATTCTCAGATTATCTGAGAAGAGAGAAAAATACTCAGAATAACTCAGTTATTTTTTTCTAAATAGATTATTCTTCTTCAGCTGTATAAGAGAGAGTTGAAGAACTTTCAGAATTCACTGAAAAAGAAATACTGATTTCTTGAACTAACTAATATATTTTATTTACTACTGAAGTTCTTGATAATTCTTATAACTCTGAGATCATAGAGAGATAAAAGAAACATTGATATTGAATATAAAATAAAAGACTGAGAGAAAGAGTAGAGTATTAAGTAGTATTCTCTAGAGTAGTTTGAGACTGTTTTAATCTTCTATTAATTTCTCTGAAGATACTGATATATTTTTCTGAATCAAGTTTAAGAAAATTAATTAGAATTTACTATATAAACAAGATTATATCTTGTAAAAATAGAATGATAGATTTATTAATATCTACTGTGTGTTTATCTTCATTTAAATATCAGTCATTTAAAATCTCTTAAGAAAAGCTAGTATTCAGTATAATATACTCAGAAAAACTTACATTGTAACAGATATTTAAATGAGAATATAAAAGTATAAATAGTAAGTATGTTGAAAATAACAAGAGTTCTACAGTTAAATATCATAGTTTTAAAGAAAATGAAAAAGAGAAGAGTTCAAGAGATTTAGTATTTATTAAAATTTAAATTCAGCTATTCTATATTAGAAAAGAACTGTATTTATTACTAATCTGAACTTTTAATAAGAAAAATGATTTATCTCAGTTTCTCTGAGTAGAAACTCATGATTACTTGTCTTTTCTAACTAGTAGTATGCATATATTTATTTACAGTGATTATATATTGTATTAATCTATGTTTCTGAGTTCAGAAAATTCTGATAAATATGAATTGAATCATCTTTATCTCTGAGAATATAATAAATAATTATCAGATTATTCAAGTCTGTGCTTCAATCTTTTTAGAAGCAGTATTTTATTATACTTCATCACTTCTCAATAATTATATACTGCACATCATCTTACTGAAATGAATAATCATTATAGAGTATTCAATTCTTCTTAATATCACTTAAATTATATCAGAAATTCTGAAGAAATACATCAGAAATCTAGAGAATAATTAGCTTGTATTTAAAAATCAGATAGATCTCATTTTTATTAAGAAATATATATTAATTTATAGTTTCTTTTGATAACTGACTGATCAGAGATATTAAATTTATAAAAGAGATATTCACTATTAATTACTGACTAATATAGTTATTCTATTAATAGTGAGAGTATATCAAGTCAGAGCTTCTCTTAATTAAAGTAGAAAAAGAAGAGCTTGATCTCTGTTATTCTATTAATCTCATCATCATCTTTTAATTTAATCTAGAATACTAGAAGAATTCTATCATCTGTCTAATATATTTTATAAAAATTGAGAATAAGCTTTATTTTATCAGACTGTAGATCATGAAGCTGAATATACTAATATTTAATATAAAGAGTCTCTTCAATTCTGAGAAAGCAGAGAAAAGATATAGTATATATCAGAGATATTATAATTTACTGATAAACTTCTTTTTATATATAATCTTCAACTTCATCTGAATTTCTGCTGAGTAGAGAGAAGAATAAAATACTGATATTATATTTAAATAACTACTGTAGAACTGTCAATGAAATCAAGTATATACTTTCTAATCTTTTATTATCACAGATCTAGATATCTAGATAGTCAGTGAATATTCAATTCAGATAAACTAGTTTTTTTCTATCTTTCACTGTTTCAGAGATCTTATATACTGAGAAATAATATCTGAGTACACTGAGTTTTCACTTCAGAAATTATCTGACTTTTTCAAAAATATTTCTCTGTCTTTTCAAAGTGTTTAAATATAGTAATAGAAGACAGCTGTCTATATCTTTATTATATAAAATCAGATTCTGTCTACTCTATCTTATAAAATTCAATCTTCACTCTTTTCTAATTTCTCACAGTTGAATTCAATTCAGATGTATATTAATACTGATATATCAGTATTCAGAGATATTACAGATTTCTTCAGAGTCTTTAATAATTTTGAGAAAAACTTTAGAAAGAGTTAAATCTATCTAGAAATCTTGTTTAGTATTTAAATTATAATCTGAAACTTTAAATATCTTCTATCTTTTATAGTTTTTCAATATTATGTCTGTCAGAGCTCTCTCTGTAGTTTTATATATATCAAATTATAGATCAGTGATCTCAGTCTCTTCTCTATCATTTTTCATGATAATCTGATAAATCTTCTCTACATACTTAATTTCTTCAATAAATACTAAATCTTTAAAAACATCTGATTCAGATGATGTGAAAGTGAGTTATATAAGACTCTTGAATATACTCTTGAGTTTAATGATTTAACTTAACATTTTCAGAAGATTTAACTGAATATATAGATAATTTTGATCTTGCAGATAATGAGAAAGAAAAACATGAATTTCTCACTTAATTAGTTTAATCTCTTGATTTTTATAATTAATTAATGATATAATTTTAATCTCACTGAGAAGAATTTCTCTGAAATTCTGAACAGTGTATAATTGATACTCAATAAATATATATATATATTTGAAGTATGTGACTACAGCACTCAACTCAACTCTCTTATAATACTCAATTTAACTATTAAATACATTTAATATCTCAGATTTTTCTATAACAAGTCATTAAAATATGAAAAGAAAAGAATAAATAAAACAGTTTCTGAATTAAAATGAGACAGTTACATCTCTGATATTTCAGAGTTCTCAGAGCTTATTTTCATCTACAGAATTTAATTATTTACTCAATTTTTCTAATATCTTTATTCAGATTGATCAGTGAATATTTCAGAAAATTTCAATTTATTAAAAGCTGTATATTTAATCTATAAATTTATTTTCTTTTATAGTATTCTTCTCACTGCTAACTTCTGAATGCAGAGAAAAATATAGTAGAAGAATTTTATTTCTTATTAAATTTAAAACTCTGAATATAAACTCTCTATATATTTATCTGTATTAAACAGATACTCTTTAACAATATTATAGTTATTCAGTACTTGTTTTCTCTGATACAGAACTTTTAATAAAGTTAATAATAGAGAATATAACTCTGAAGTGTAATAGAGAATCAGATTCTATCTCTTAGAATTTTCAGTCTACTTCAGTGCAGATAGAGATAGTGATTCAGTATTAATATTATTATCAGTTCAGCTATAACATTAATATTAAAGATTTTAATAAAGTAACTGCATCAGAGTTAATTCATCAAGATCTTAAATAAATAATTTTAAATATTTAGAGAAGTGAGTCAAATGTGATGTAGCTTTAATTTTAATTATTATATTCTGCTTCTGAATTCTCTGTAATTATATTATTATATTCTTGAAATAAATGAGAATTTATATCTGTTAATATAAGTTAATTAATCAGAATAGAGAGTATCTCTGTTACTTTTATAAATAATAATCTGAAGTGATTAATCAATGTATTTCACTATATAGATGATATTTCTCAGCTGATCTGAGATTGATATTATAATTTTCAGATAAAACTGAAGAGAATTTCTATTTTAATAAAGTATTGAAATTAACTCTATAGAGAAGTATGAATAGTCTTCTAAGTAATATTTAAGAAGAAATACTCAGAATTCAAGATAATATCTTTTTTACTGCTAGTAAAACACTAGATAATCAGTTTAAATTCTTGATTTTTACTGATACACAGTTACTGCAGAGTATTATAAATATTCACAGTCTATATAATAATGATAAGATTTTCTGAAAAAACTTCTCTATTAAAAAAGATAATAGAATATTTCTAATATCATGAACTGTACTACTGATCAAGACTTATAAAATCTGAAAAAACTTTAATTATACAGATATTAAAAAAATATAACAGATCTATTATAATTAGAATTCTGATTTTAATAAGATTTTCTTCTATCAAAAGAATGAAAAAATCTATATTATAACTGATAAGATTGAAATCTCTCAAGTCTATTAAAAGTTTATAAGTAAAAAGTCATGATTATAAAATTATAAAAATAAAAAGATATAACTGAACTGAGTATTTATAAATTACAGAATCTGTAATAAGAGTCTCTATAGAATCTGAAGCTGAAAGCTAGTTTAACTGATACTGATTAAAAAAGAAAAAGAGAGATAGATATCAGATTCTGCAGCTGAGAATCTGAAAATAATAAAATTTATTTTAATTATATTTATAAAAAATGATGATTCACTGATATGACTATTAATATAAAGTAATTATAAACTCTCAATCATTTTATAAATAGAGAGATTTATATTAATTATATCTGAGAAAACTGAGAGTCTGTTATTTATAGAAACTTTAGATAAAAATTACACTGTATATTATTCTCTTCTAAAAATTGTATTAAAGTTCTTGATTTTTATAGAAATTTCATTCTGTAATATTTATAGTTTAATATTATTAAAAAAGAGTTTAGTAAATAATTACTAAATAAATTTTATAAGCTTCTATCTACAGTGAATAGTCAGTTTTCAATGATTACAGTATAAGTTATTCTGAGAAAAACTCAGAACAGTTTATATTATACTTATTTTTAATAAAAGTCTGACAGTTCAGTCTGAGTGAAATAGTTATTCTAAATATTAGAAACTGAATCTGTCAAGAACTTCTCTAAAATATATAATATAAATAGTTTATTATCACTGACTAATATAATAATCTCTGAGAGAGCTTCAGTTCTATAGAGATTATTCATTCTATATTATAAAAAATCTGAGATTGAAGTACTATTTACTCAGCTGAAGAAGACTTAGTATATACTTACTCAGTTAAATCAATGAAATTTACTGATCACTGAGATAAGAGAATTATTATCTCTCAGAGAATATGAGGTTCTGATCAGAGAGAAAGATTATATATAATCATATAACTTAGTGCTGACTCATTGCACAGTTCTCTTTCAGCTGCAGATGATTATGATACTGTGATGAAGCTCTAACTCCTTTATCAAATTAACTGAGCACAGAGTTTGAGTTTCAAGGCTGCCCCTCCCCTGTGCCACTAAGCGCCCTAGGTCTTGGCATTGGATGGCAACCGTGCACTCGCACTAAGACACAAAACATCCATATACATAGATGTTAATTCTCGGCATCGACGAATGCTGCCAAGCTTAATGCTTGAGGGGTATTGAGCGGCTGAGTACGGACTACGGAATAGAGAGTTCACATTGTTATTTTAAGGCAAGTCGTTGCCACCAAAGTTCAGAAATCATATCAGCCAAAGATTCATTGCCGAGCTCGCACGACACACGATGCCGCTTCTCCAACTTCCCCCCGAAATCCTCATTCGGATTTTCGACTTTGTTGGCTCTTCCTATTTTCGTTCTGTCACGCCTCACAGTCTGTAAGCAGTGGAGCACATACGCCCACACCGCATGCTTCCGGGGGTTTTACGTTACTCCGAAGACGCTACGGCGCTTGCTGTCTTCTCCCTATGTGGGGACAAGTCTGCCTTTAATCAAGGACAGCGTGGGAATCCTGGACCTGGAATTGAAAGGCTATGAAGACTGGGACTTGATCTCATACCAAGCGGAGACAATTTGGAATAGCGCTCGTGGACACGCAATGCGCGACGCCTGGACGTTAGGGGCGCTGTATAATGATCTTTCCCACCTCGCTACCCTCACTAAACAATCACGAAAACTACGACTTTTACGCATTCACGCCACTAGTGAAGTACATCCAGGATTCAATCTGATAAATCGCCGAGACTACCTTTTCACATCCACAATACGCGCTTTCCTGTCAGTTAGCAACCTAACTAGTCTAGAGCTAGATTTATGCGGTACTAGTCTTAGGCCGTGGCGACATCAAGAGCCCGGCGAAAGATTCCATGTTTGCACGGATATCGCTGCACTTCTTACAACCCTACAGCGTTTGCGATTGCGCATGCGCGATATCTGTGCCGATGTTCTAAAACCCCTGCAGCATAGCACTCATCTACGTTTGAACGAGGTGCTCATCAACCTCAGTCTATCCCATGAGTCGTCTCTAATTACCTCGGCGACGCACGCCACGCATTGTGGTTCTTCCCCAAGGATGGGGTTCCTTAAACTGAAAGCGGATATACAGAAGCAGGCGCAAGTCCTTGTGGCACAAATGGCGGCGCCAAAAAAAGTAAGGATATTGACGCATGCTCAGTTGAATATTGAGATGCAGGCTTTTGATGTCTTGACCGGTAGAAATCTTGCACTGGGTGAGTGTGCGGAGTGGGATGGAGATGGCAAGGTGATTGATGAGGAAGAGTCGGACGAGGAGTCTGAGATTTCAAGCCTTGACTGGGACAACGATGGATAGCCACCAGTGGTGCTTAGATCTTAAGATGTTGACTTGCTAGAGGTAGAACTGTGTTGTCGAGCTGGTCAAGCCTTCACGACAAGCTTAAGAGATGGGGAAGCTATCAAGATCCCCCCAATTTCAGTGTCTATGTAAATAAAGTTCATTAAAGCTCTTCCATAACCATATCAAGATCAGAAGTAAGAATAAGCACGCGTGCCTCGTCCATGCGTCTTCCTCTCTCTTCCTATATAGATCTAGCGATAGTTTCACTGAATCACAGTACGATATCCTTCGGGCAGTCGTTCAAAGGTGTCTGTAAGCAGTACAAGTGGCGCTTTCTGAAGAAGTTGATCGGAATAGAAGTCGTGATAATTGACGGGATGATATGCGGTTAAGTTAGAGAATGCCAAGCAGAGCGGAAATACACCTGGCCCAGAGGATCCTCCTGAACAAGAGAATAGGTTATAGACAGGGGTTTAAAACGTTCATTTGTATATCACTTTTGCCAACGGCTGATAGCTGCTTTCAATGGTGCATTAAGGGGGGTTTCATATGGGTCTCGCATCTCACTTTTGGGGATGCGACCTTGGCCAGCAGGCTAGAACAGCGGCGGCCCTTTATATCTTTGTTAATTGTGTTTGGCGGAATTTCGCATTAGCATTAAAATAATTTATCCAATAAGGGCTTGCTCACCTCTTTTCATAGAAAGGTATATGAAGAGAAGAAATCTCGAAGTCACTTGTTTACCACATGTGAGAAACACTACAAGTAGTCTTTGGCATTTTTGGCATTCCCTTATGCAAAGTGTAAACCAACTTTGATATCCCATATCATAGCAATCTCGGATCAACTCAGAAAAACCCACACTATAGGTCATCAGCTACTTTTTTGTCAATACCATCAAAGCCAGCCTCGTCCTTTGTCATGCCTCGAAGAACGGTGTATTCAACATTTCCTATTTCCATTTGAACCCAAAAGCTGCTCGATGCTTCGATAACCTCCTCGTTCAAAAATATCTCCAGTGTGAGCTTTTCATTGGCAAAGGCATCATCACGAAATGCCAATGCAACAACCTGTATAATGAAACAATATATCATGGCTCATGAGCTACGGAGCCAGCATTATCCTGAATTTGAACAAGCTATAATCTGTAATAGTTCCCGTAGAGAGAAGTTCTGAGGTGGTTTGTACAGTACAGGCAGAGTTGACGGAATCAATCTTAAGTCCTGCAGCTAAATTCCTCTACTTAGTTCCTCTAGGCCCTTTATATGAGAAGTGCTCTAAACATCGTTTGATAACTGAAGCAAAGCACCGTTTAGTGCTTGGGATTTACCGTAGTATATAACGCTGCGTCGCCTTTGAGCGACGTCTAAAACCTGTCAGTGGGGTAGGTTGCATATGTCCAGTATTTCATTCTCGGGCACCTCTAATTCCCCATGCAACTTCATATTCCCGCTCCGCATGGCGGCGGATAATTATGTTGCCCCTTTTCCAGGATCTGAACACCCAAGTTTCCTTCTTGAGCAGTCATTAGAATCCGAACATCTGGCCATACACCGTTCGGGATCACGACCCTCACAACCTCGTGCTCACTCCCTGACTCGCAGCCTCTTGCCCTTCCGTAATGAAGAACCATCGAACGGCGGTTCGCGGGACTTCACTCTCTCTGAAGCTCCGGACCTCCCGCCATCTCCTTCAAAAATGACGTCCAAGACACCCTTGATTTCACTAAGCCGCCTGTTTCTGCCCCAGTCCAGAATATTCCTGAGAAGTTTGCGGAACTTCAAATAGTGATCAGGGGACTGCAGCAAAAAGCTCTCCACCTTGGCCATGGAATACTTATTATTCTCCTTCCATGTGACGAAGAGTCGGGCTTCAGTGCCGCTCATGGTGACAGAGAATGCGGCACTGTCAATTGGCTGAACTTTATTGTTCTTGCTCTCTTCCAGGCGGTCATTCAGAGCTTCGACCATGTTAACACAGGATGCGGACCCGGCAAGGCATTGGTTTGTCCCCTCCCATAGGCTTCCATCTTCACCTTTAAACTCGATGTCGAAAAATGGATATATCAAGTCTTGGGAATTGGCAATGGATTCAGTTTCTGTGGCAAGAAGGTGTACCGTGTGCCGGGGAAATGCCATATCACGGTTATAGCCGTAAAGGATATCAGGAACCGGAGTGGCAAGCTTATAGTTGGATGTAGCGACTTTGGGAATCGTATGCGGGGCCATAGGGTGTCTGTCGGTGCGTTGCAGGCTTTCATTTGGATCCGGGTCTGGGAAAACCTTGGTACTGAAGTATTTTTCCACCTCCGATTCACTAGACGCCGCCCACTCCAGTTTAGCCAAGGCAGAGTCTTGCCTGATGGAGTCTAGTGATGGCTCTGGAGAGACACGATCTTGGCGTATCTCATTAATGAGCCTGGCAATATATTCTGGGATTTCCTCGTGAGGTTGGCGAAGCCGGATATTGTGCGAAACCAAGTTCAGTGACCGGTATGATCGATCCTGTACGAGCCGCTTGGCCGATTTACTAGAGGCGGCTGACCGCGCACTCAACTCGGATGCCGCATTGCCGACGGACACACCGGACACAGCAGAGGCAGGTGCTGGTGGCATGGCAAACGCGTTAGCATCTTCTCTGTTGAACATATTCAGCGCTGAACTTGTGAGCTGCGTCGAAACAAGGTCATTGCTCTCGGTCGGTGTGCTCGAGTCAATAGACTCAAGCCACTCGGAAACAACAGAATATACAGACTCGGTATGGCTCTCATAGGCAGGGTTAACGGGGTCTTTGATGGACTTTGGCTGGAAATCCGTCTCCTTCAGCTTCTGGCTTGGGAGCGAGTGTTTTCATTACTTCATACCTTGGACTCTCCGGCCGCCTCTCCCTCTCCAACCCTAATGGGACATACGTCTCCTCGAGCCAACTGTGTCTTCTTCGCAGGTAGGAGATTGCTCTGAAAGGTATGTTGCATTCCGTGACTTCTTGGAAAACTGGGACTTTGCAGTTGTCGGTGAAGAAGTTTGTTGTGAGATGCGGTGGAAGGGCTGTGGCGGTGAGCTAAAGGCCATGCGTTGCCACATCAACATTTTGATGCCAAGAACCTCCCGCGCACAGGAAATCAAAATTCTAAGGAAGTGGCGTTGGATGGATTGGCCGTGCGCTTAAGGCCTGTGTTCGGCGCGTCACTTTTTGACGTAGTATTTTTAGTGGGGTGCTAGACTTTAGTAGTATATCTTCTTGGTGAAGAGCTCGCCGTTAGTAATTGAAACAAAATGCGAGTCGCGGCAATCGTGCTTTCTGTCAAGCCTTCTTCTGATTGGCCGCTGCGAAAATCCATGCCCAAGTAATGTCCGCGAGAATATTTCCGCGTTGGGGACCTTAGAGTTTATATTAAACATATTAAAATAAAAAATAAAAAATTGAAAAGATTGATTTCATAACTGTTTACTTCCAAGGTTGTCTATTTTAAACATTATTAAACCACTTGTGTGTTAATGCCTCATGAGCAGTGATTCTTCTTTCTGGGTCAAAATTTGTCATCGCATGAATAAGGCTTTTAAAATCATCATCAACGCCTTTCCAAAGCAAAAATGGTCTGCGTGGGTTGTCTTTGTTGAAACCGTCCCGAATTACTTCAAAGACGGAAACCCAAGGATTATCACCAAGATATTTCAAAAACTCCTTGAGTCCGTCTTCATCTGCAAAGTACGAGATTTGGCGCTCAATTACAATAGCCAAGGGATCCACGCCCTCGCTCAACTCATCTTCCCCAACAGCAAAGATGACGCGTTTATGCATCGCATAAATACACTACAAGATAAGTCAGAGTCTAAAAGCTTATGAGTGAAGCGATTCAACGACAAACTTACGACAAGAGCAAAAGAGAAAATATCAGACGGCTTATTCACAGGTCCTTTCGCATGGGCTTCAGGACTTCTCCACATCCAGTTCCCCGCCTGTTTTCCAATCATATGTGATCCAGAAGGGATATGCGCGGCATCTTCAAGATCTCCAATCTGGACTCGATCAATAACGATTCCATCCTGGTCAGATTTCCAGTCGATAAAAACATTGTCCGCCTTGATATCTACCCAGAATAAGTCACCACTGACTGCTCCGGGAAAGGTGTAGCCTACCTGTATGAACAATATCCTGATCATGAAGTTCTGCGATTCCACGAAGAGCATCTTTGAGAATCCGCTTTTTGACTTCGAGGCGCAAGTCCTTCTGAGTAAGGTTTAGGAGATGATCCGCGAAGTACTCGAAAACAAACATTGACTTCTCGGGAATGGTGTCTTGAATGAGACGGACATGGTTGGCACGGCCGCGTAGCGTATTATTTATCCCTTGAAGGTCCCCGAAATTAACCGAGTGAATATACTTCAGTATGAACTTTCGGTCGCCAGCGCTAAGGAAGCACTCCGTAGTAAGTAGAAATAACCGTGAAACGGGGCAATCGATGCCAACTCACGTAGCAAGGCAAACCCGGCGTGGGGGAAATGTTTCTTCCTGAAACACCCGTTCAATTCTATAGCTACGACCAGACTGGCCGACGTAGTCCTCAGAGTCTGCCGGGGCAGTTGGCATCATGCTTATTCTGCGATGAAGGGTGGTGGTGTTTGGTGGTAAAGTCGGTTTGCAGTTGAAGAGGCTCAGCGTCACGAGATTTAAATATGCCGAGCTTCTGCAATAGCGAACGGCCAGGGAAGAGAGGGAGCCTAATGGCAGCATTAGAGGCAACCAATTTGTTAATACTCTATCGCAATGTCGCAACAGATTGAGAGTTGTTCCATCACTTCAGTTCAAATAATAATTATTCGTAACTAGGTAGCGTTGAGCTATGATCATGTGACCATAGTGCTATATATTCCGGCCAATCTCAGCTGGCTCAGACGCAGAATGATTCCATTCATTGCTGATTTAACAAGCTCTAATTAACCAATCAGAAATATCTCACACTAAGCCTATTTTAATATGAACTAAACCTATCTAAGTAATTCTCTAAATCATTCTGTACAGCGTGCTTTGATGTAACAATGATTATGTTTTTTTTGACCCTTCATCTTTGAATGAGATTAGCAAAACAACTATATCAATTCAACATTTGAGTGTTACCAGAAGTGCTAGATAAATCAATGATCTTTTGATAGAATGATTTTTTATTTTCATTTCTCAAAGGGTTAGATACAAAGTATCATCTCAAAAAAGTTTACTTTTTTTGTTTTACAGTTACGCTCATCTAAATCATAGAATCTTATATCAATCCTGTATATAAACAAGTCAAAAATACATCTCAGAGATAGCTAGACTTTGAATTAATCACATAGATTAGTGGTGGTGTGACTATAGATGAAACCGTTTCTTCTCATACTGTGCGAGATATTGAGTAGAAGTCAGATCATGTGATATAATAGAGTCTGAGCTTGCTGAGATAAGCCATATTTCAAGATTGCCGCCTATCACGCTCATAATAAATCAGCCAGCTCTCTGCAGTTCAGGCCACTCAGATTCTCAGCATGCGCGCGCTAGCCTCTTTCAGTGAATGTTTCTTACAAATTGCCTTTGATCAAAGGGAGAAGTGAGTCGCCAACAATTCTGATTTTTGAGAAGGCCTTGATATGGTACTAACATTCATTAACTACTACTCATTTCACTCTTGTTCTGCAAATAAATCATTGAACGGCTGTGTGTTTGTGACTGCATCGCTGTGTGATCTGGAAGTAGAACAAGCGCAGCCTTACCCCTAGTCTAACCCTTGAGCCACGTTTATAGCCAATCAAACTATATTACCATGCTATTTCCTCTGCAATGTTCAGCAGTTGCTTGGAATGTGCGGCACAGCATCACAGAGTCAAAACTGCTGCCTGCAGCATGGAAAATTATAAAGAGGGCGGTTGAAGAATGTTCTTGTAGGCACACAGGAACGCCCATTCAATCATTTTCTACGATTCGGAATTACTGTTCAGCTCGCACAAATATTCTAAAGCATCGCTCATCCTCAAAAACGAACCCTAGCTCTTCACGACAATGGTGGCGCGTTACATTTCAAGCCAGCTCATCCAGATCATTCAGAAAGGCGGGAAAAGCATCGCGGTGGAGTGTGTTGATAAGACAACTGCTTGGATCCGTCCAGCAGGGTTTCCTACCACTACGATTCAATCCGAATTTGTCCAAGTCATTGAAGAAAACATGGACTCTCTCCAGCCTACGACTGCCATAGTTGCAATGAAGTAAGCCACTTCAGTCTCTTCTCTATAAAGTTTTTCTTACTATCAAAACAGGGAATCCGAACACAAAAGCGACAAGGATAAGCGCATGCATTACACGGCCTTCGAGCTCGATGACAACCGTAATGTTATACGTACGACTCACCTCGTGAAGCAGAAGTAGAGTGGGAAAGAAAGTCGGGGTTATTACAGATCATAAAATATGCCAGTTTTTATGTATTTAGTATCTCCTCGTCTGAAGGTGAGAGCATTTTAGCATACTCTTTCTGCGAGTCATTTCATGATCCCTTATTGGCTTGATATTGCCAATCCAGGTCAATTATTGATCAAATCAAGGCAGTGAATTGAAGATGCTAAAGTGCTTTTGTCTCCACACAAGAAGATAGAAATGATGATAGAATGAAAGTGCTGTGCCTTTTTTAAACTCAGCAGTTATTATACTGTATCATGTGTTAGCATGTGTCATATTGTGAGCTTTTATTCATTCTCATCTGCTTTGCACTATATGAAATGATTACCTTCAATAAAAATACCATTCATGTCAGTGCTCTTTCTGTTGCATGTTCTCCGTAACTACAGTAGTTACTCTGCAGCAAACTGAGTGGCTTGAGATGCCAAGACTTCAACTTGCTGAGATAGTTATCTTTGATGACTTTTCAGCCGTGAAATAACGGCCATTTAAAAACTCACGGTTTTCCGGTAACTATTATAATAAGTGAGTCACAGTGACTCACAGACTGTGAAACCGTGTTATTAATGAAGAAAAACCGGATCAGACATATTTCACGAAATGAGAAGAAATATATTCTTACCTGTGGTCGCCCAGAAACCATCATTATAGCCACTGTAGACACTTGGAGCTGCGAAAATGATTCCTATTTCAAAAGTTCTCAAAGCGCTGTATGTTATATCCACAGCAATAATACTCGTCGTTGTCTTCGGATATTTTCTTCTCAACTATGGCCAGAAATCACCTCGCAGATCGTCAGTCTTGGGCAAAACGGCCCTCCGGTTCGCTGGGCGAGGTCTTGTCGCTATATCTTACATTGCGGAGATAGTTCTTGTTTCTCTCCACCGCAATGAAGTTAGTCAAGATCGCCTAGTTTCCGCCGTATTCTTCACCTTAGCTTGGTCTGTGACCTTGCGAAAGGGTTTCTTCATTGCTGAAATCCTTGGTCTGTCTTTAACTACACTCGGCTTTGGCATTCCCATCCTGGTGCTGAATGCAGCGTATCGCGATGTCACAGTCGAGCACACTGGGTTATTGGTTATCGCCCCGATTCGGTTGCTTATTGCTGCGGGTCTGCTTGTGGACTACATTGCTAGTCACGAGAGGAATGTTGAGCGAGACGGGGATACGGCGCCCCTTCTCAACGGCCTAACCGGCGAACCTGCGCCAAGCCAAGCTTCCTATGGCACCGAATCTGTATCTGGGGAAGATTCTTTGCTCAGTGAGGACGACAGCGGTTGGAATTCAGATGAAGACTCTGGTGATGAAGAAAATGGCCGCAAGGACTCTCGGGCCCGCCAGCTTCGTAAGGGTGGCAACTGGATAACCTACCTCAATAACTTCAAAGTGTTTCTGCCTTACTTGATCCCCAAGAAGGATATCAAAGTCCAGGCCTGTCTTCTGGCCTGCGTGCTTTGCCTGATCGCCAAGCGTTTCTTGAACATTTTAGTTCCCCGCCAGCTTGGAATTGTTACTGACAAGCTCTTCACGCGGGAGCTGCCGTACGCTGAGCTAGCTACCTACTTGATTTTGAGCCTGTTGCATGAGGATTCTGGCGTGGGCCTTATTGAAGCGCTCTCAAAAATTCCAATCGAGCAATTTTCGTACCGGCAGCTCACAACCGCCGCTTTCAACCACGTCATGGGTTTGACGATGGAGTTCCACTCCGACAGAGACTCTGCGGAAGTCATGAAGGCCATCGAACAAGGAGGGGCGCTAACCAGGGTCCTCGAGACGGCCATTTTGGAGATTCTTCCTACGATCGTCGACATGTTCATTGCTTTTGTCTTTCTGTACCTCAAGTTCAACTCCTCCGTTGCACTTTGCATGCTCTTTGCCTCACTCACGTTTCTCTCACTCGAAGTGGTCACATCCAGCTGGAATATTGAAAACCGTCGGCGCATGACCAAGGCAGAGAGAGAGGAGGCTCGGGTGATGCACCAGGCCGTGCAGGGTTGGCAGACGGTGTCGGCGTTCAATATGTTTTACCACGAGAAGTTTCGCTTCGGTTGTGCTGTGGACGGGCATCTCGTGGCAAAGATGGACTGGTCCAGGCGAGATGCCTACATCAAGGCACTGACAGAGGCGCTGATCCCGATGACATTTTTCATCCTTGCGTGCCTTGTCACCCACGAAGTCTATGTGGGGCGTGCCTCCCCGGGAGACTTTGTCTTTCTGATTCAGTACTGGGATTTCCTCGTTTGGCCCATCAAGTTTCTCTCGCATGAATACCGCTATCTCATGTCGGACCTCCTCGATGCAGAGCGGCTGCTTGACTTGTTCACGACCGAACCCACTGTCGCGGACAAGGAGGGCGCTCCTGATCTCGGCCCAGTAGAGGGCAGCGTCGAGTTTGAGCATGTCAACTTTACTTATGATTCCAAGAGAATTGCGATTCAGGATGTCAATATCTCCGCTGCTCCCGGAGAGACGATTGCGTTGGTCGGCACCACTGGGGCGGGCAAGTCATCGCTCATGAAGCTTCTGCTCCGCTTCTACGATGTTACCTCTGGCTCCATCAAGATCGACGGGCATGACATTCGTGATATAACTCAAGGATCGCTTCGAGACGCCATTGGGGTGGTGCCCCAGGACCCCCTTCTATTCAATACATCAATCATGGAAAACCTCAGATATGCCAGACTTTCTGCCTCTGATGAGGAGATTTACGATGCTTGCCGAGCGGCGGCCATCCACGACAATATTATCACTTTCACCGAGGGTTACAACACTAGGGTCGGAGAGCAGGGCGTCAAACTGTCAGGTGGGGAGCTACAGCGGCTGGCAATTGCGCGAGTCTTCTTGAAAGATCCGCCGATTCTAATCTTTGATGAGGCAACCAGCGCTGTTGATACGGCGACTGAGTCAGCGATTCAAAGTGCATTGAAAAAACTGAGCAGGAAGAGAACGACTTTTATAATTGCCCACCGTCTATCCACTATTATCAGAGCGAACCAGATACTCGTGCTGCAAGAGGGCACAATCATTGAGAAGGGGACTCATCATGAGCTGTTGGAAAGAGGAGAGAGATACTACAACCTGTGGCAAAACCAGTTCGCTGACTTACAGGAGACAGGGCCAGCTGTATAACTTCTTCAAATATCAATTTAATAATGTAGTGAAAATAAATAAAGAATAAAAGTTTTCTGATTGGCGACAAGGATTGAATTGCTCACAGCTTCAACGGTGCCCTGTGCCTTCAGAGTTAACATGGTTGAATGTCATGTTTCTCTGATGGCTGACCCACCAGCTCGCAGATTATCTTTCAATGCTTCGCTGAGCACAGTCCGTAGCACCTATTTCTGTATCTCTTGAAATATGCATTAAGTGATGATTCCATGCGACAGGGTTTTTCAAGAGGAGAATAATAGTACGTGAGGTGAGCATAGCAAAGTAAAACATGCTTTTGCATTTAAAGGAGTAATGCGCTAAAAGTATCAAGGGAGCGGGAAATTCCATTATAAGATGACGCGCTGTAGTGGTTGTATGAAGAGAGGGGATATGATTAGTTGAGAACAGTATGGTCCGAGACATCGATCGTATCCTCAAATAACCCGGAGGTATTTGATAGCATAGCAATGGTGAGGCCATTGAGCAGGTGCTGGTCATAAGGAAAGTCGGCCTTAATGGTAACAGAGCCTGTCTCATTGCTCACAACAGTAGGGTTGAGAACAATCGGGGCATTTTGCCGATTAATTAGCATTTTTGTTGCCCTTCTGATATTGGAATTTAACCCTGGTGGAAGTTGGGGAATTCACAAGCGTAAAAGTCGAGGTCGCGAACATTGATGGTGAGAAATCGCAGTTCGCTTGGAATTTTGCCCTGTAGAACCAGAAACCAGACTTCTCCTGCTCGCCTTCTTGTTCAAGCGTAGATGAAATCCCAGGGGCTATCCCCGGGTCGCTATTTTGCGCAAAGATAGATGAATATAATATTCAGAAGGGTCCCCAAGGGTCAAATCGGCGAAGGCGCCCGCAGACTTGATAGCTTCGTCAAATGACGATACGGGGAATTTGTATTTGCATGGCATCCGTTCCATTTCCCTTCAAGGACCCATTCGCAGTCAGGATATTTAGTTCTTTTTGCTGTTCCCGCACATTTGTTAGCTCAACCATGTAAAGTGCCGCTGATAGAATATACCGCAGGAAATTACAGGTTTAGTAGCTGAAATAGCCTTGATAACAAAATCTCTCTGGTCTGAGTCTTCAATTTCGTAGCTGTCTTTTTCGTTTGTGATATTTTCGAGCAGCCCGGTGAAAAAAGTTACTTCGAAGTTCTCGTGGGATGCAAGCCACCCACCCTAGGTTACGCACTACTACACTATATACGCATATTCGGCGAATATCTGCTCATGGTCGTATGTATATACAGTATGCTCATTGACAGCGTGCCGGCTATCAAAAAGCAAAATGGCTACTCATCTATCTAATTTAGGGACAACCGTGGCCAAGCACGCAGCATGGTAGGCAGATATCGAGTTACTTATTGTATCTGTGAACAATTCGGGAGTGCAAAGGAAATGAGTAAATGCGTTAACGAATATGCTATTTTTTGGTAATGGACGGACAAACTATCCCCCAAAGCTACCCATGTATACATCGTTGACAGATCAAGAACAGGAGTATCAGCAGCGGCATATAATTGACTCCCTCGTTCCATGCAAATGCCCGACAATTTGTAGCAACATCCAGTCAGCACTTGGCAAGTCAAGTGCTACCGATCGAACTTGACTTCCTGGAACACCGTTGCTCTAACTTGGACTAGAGCAGCTAACTCAAGAATGAACTCATACAGGATGATAGTGTTGGTAAGAACATGTCCAAGTGAAACATGATCAGGTGGAGAGGTCCCCGACCCCGGACCCGAGTGATCACCACTGGATTCTAGGTTCGGATGAGCGGCCAAAGAAGCCGAACAGCCAGTTTCAGAAGCCCCATGGTCAGTGGAAACATCTGACAAATCGACCTTGATTGGCGTCGCAAGACGTCTGCGAAGATCTTCCGCTGCAGTCGAGGAGTGAGTTGTTGACTCCGGTCGAGAGGGTACTTGTTTTTGAGGGGAATCTCGGAGAGGAGAACTAAACAGTGACCTTGAACCGGAATTTCCAAACGAGCGGGACGGCGAAGAGTCCGTCTGCTCAAAGAGTGACGTCTTGCGACCCCGCGGGGAATCAGAGCGAGCACCTACTCTAGCCGGGTGTTGACCTTGGCGCTCAGCTGATGGTCTATTGGAGGACTCGGAAAATGTAGCCTTAAATTGTTCGTCAACGCCACTCTCATCGTCGGAATGGAGTAAATGTCTGCGGGCTGCAATCAGGATGTCAAAATCGGATATCTCTAATCGCCATTGTTCGACCCTGTGAACCAATTTTTGAATAGTGCGGGGTACCAATGGCACCAACGACGGAGAAAAAGATGGCTGATCGAAGGCTAGGCTGAGTTTGCTCGCATAGTCGGCGTTTGCATCAGCGCAACTCGGATGCGAAGAGTCATATTCGTAGTTCTGAGGTTCAACAAGGAGCCATCCATCCAAGGATATGAAGTTCGAAGATGCTAAACCTGTAATAGCGTCCGTCAAAGCTAGATTCATGACGACGCTATTCGCGAAAAAGGACTCCAGCCTCGAGATCATTCCCTGTAATATGTCATCATTAGTTTGCAGAAGTAGCGGCGAATCCAGAGCGGAGTCGGTAGGTTTGCCCCCAAGTAGAGCCATAATAGGGGTTCGTAGGTCCAAAATAGCGGATGCATCGAGAAGATAATTTTGGTATGATTGATCCAAAAAGGGGTCTTCGAGGACCGACCTTGCCAAGCCAACCAAGTGCTGTAATTCTGCATTGAGTGCGCCAATCGGCCTGATATACACGGACGGCTCAGGACGTTGAACAGTTTTGATCAACGAGCTTGCAAATATATGGTGCCGTTGAAAAATCACAGTCATAAGTTGGAGGGTAGCCACGACCGTCGGGGAGTTTTTTGATCGAATACTCATCAACACGAGGTCGACCAAGTTAAAAAGTTCGGGTGATGGCTTTGCGGCAGCCTCCGCGAAGGAAGCTAGGAGATCAAGTGACTTGCGGCGGCTAAGTGACATTCGCAACTTCTGTTTGGGAATTTGAACAGCGGGTTCACTCCCTGTGGATGAGGCTAGTAGAAAGTGCAAAATTCGATGGACTAGATCGGGCTGGTCAATCGATTCCAAGATGCGGCAAAGGTAGGTGATAACAGCAGAAGTAGAGCCGCCATCAACATCTGACGACTCCAAGAGGGACGGATAACTAGATCACGGTCAGTTGAGGACAATTTTCAACATTTCTGTCCTGGGGTCAAGCATACAGGAGTTGTTGAAGAAACAGGACCTGAAAATGATCCAGCAGTGTGTCATTGACCTCAGCAGATTTACAATGGTCAACAGTGTCTTGCCAAAATAGCAAGTATGAAAGAAATGCATCCATGTGCGCACCGAGTTTGGGGCGGGCTACCGTCTCCACTGGAGCATAGTCGGACAGAGCAACGATATGGGGAATATTCTCGTCATCTTTCGAGAAAAGAAGCTTCCTGTTAACTCTAATATGAGCTTGTATTCAGTGGTCCTAGAAGCAGAACAGCGTTTGTATACGGACCTATTCAATTGGCTATACAGCGCCCCTAAACCCGTAGCCATTAACGTTGCAAGGTCACTTTCAATCAGCCATCGCTCGAGTTCTTTTGATCGCGATGCCGTCTCAATGATATACAGTAAGCCAGTGCGGGCGAAATCACCCGATCTTCCTTCATGATGGACATAGTCGATTAACAGATAGAAGAACGGGAAATCATCCTTGCGTGTCGCCCCCGCAAACTCCTTTCCGGCCTCCACTGGTTCAGGTTTCTGATTGCCGTGGTCTTTTGGAAAAAACCAAGCAGGAAGAATATCAGGACGTAGCCTAATATTGTTTGCAACTCCAAACAGCAGCTCGACAAGCCTCCCTTCCCCTTCCTCGCCAGCAGAGCCCGCTCTGCAAACCAGGTCGACCAGCGCCCTAGCGAATATCCGATTATCAACAATGCCATCAACCTCGGCATCAATCAATGTATTGAAAAGGACTGCGGCGCTTGAGATGATTCCAGGATCACACGAGGACAACGCAAGCTTTGTGGCAGTTACATAAACTTGCGAGGTGGCAGCGAAGGCATGGCATGGGTGGGGTGCTGGGCCGCGAGACTCGTCGTTAAGGACAGAATTCAGACGTTCAAGGCAGCTTCTGACTTGAAGAATGGAAGCAGTGTCTCCAGAAGCCGTCGGAGCTGTACGCCATATTTGCTAATAAAACGGTCAACACCGCGTGTCAGCGTCTTCAATGCTCAAGCTAAAACGATAAAAGGCAGTTTTCTTTGTCTTTCTTACATCGAGTGTATTGCACGTATGTTTAAATGTCGCCAGACGCTCAGCAGCAGAGTTGCCCCGAAGACCTTTTGATGACGATAGACCAGAACCCCCAATGAGACGAGACCACTGTAAATGAATTGGTCAGTGACTAAGTTGAGGTTGTTGAAGATAGATGCGGGAACTTATGGTGAGAAACCTACAAAGTCCATGGTTCAAAATCGAGAGCATATTCTTCGCGCAGCAAAACGCAGGTTGTATGTATAGAGGGAGTCTTTGCCAGCCAGGGGCGTCGTTCAGGATTGTACTCCGTACAGAGTAAATAGTCCTTCTTGAAGGTCTAGGCGTTGCTTGTTGGCTTCTGGCCGTTGAATAATTCATGGCTTGAGTTATTGTTAGTTAGCTCGCGTTTGTTTATTTAGGCGGATCGATGCTAAATAGGCGAGGGGAACAAGCGCGGTTTTATCTCTTGATCCGCTTCTTCTTCTTCTTCTTCTTCTTCTTCTTCTTCCTCTGCTTCTTCTCCGTCTCCTTTCTTTATGCCTCTGGCAAACTGACAAAGTAACTGCCTGAGGCTATTCCAATGCCAGTCAAACCACTATATCTCTATTATTACGGGAGTTTCTTGCTCTCGTCATTACCCACACAGCCCGGCCTAAAAATACCTTGCCCTTGGACAATGCCTGGATATATAAAGAGACGCCTAATTCTGCTACAAACAACAAAGCAGTATCACGATTCATGAGCTCAGCGAACCAAGAGAAAAATACCCTAAACCCAATGAACGCCCTAATCCCAATAATGCTACACGAAGGGCGGGGGAACAAAAAGAAAATATTCGAGTAAAGAAAAAGGAAGAATATGGAGAGTAAAAAAATAACGGGGGCAAAGGCACCAGGTATAACGTAATGCTAGAAATCATCGTGGTCTTCTTTCTTTCGACGTCCGCCCCCTTTTCTCCTGCGTCCGTCGTTGTGATCGCTTCCGTCATCATCCTTCTTTCCGCCAGCAGCGTGATCAGGGACCTTGGAAATAATGTCTGCTAGAAAATCAAGAACCTCGTCCTTGCCAATGGCTTCTTTGAGATGTGCTGCAGTCACTCGCTTAGAAGACCGGTCCCTCGCTTCTTGCGCCGCTTTCGTAACGAGGGAAATCATGAATAACTCGAGTGCCTTGGCTTTATTTCCAAAAAAATATTAGTGTCAGTTATATCAACATGAAAGAGAGAGACAGAGAGAGAAAATTGGTGGGGAGCTTACAAACAGCAATTGGGGTGACTTGGGCAACCTTCCCAACATCCTCGTCCGCCTGCATGATGCGCTTGATCCTCGCGACAGGAAATTTTGTTTTAACCTCGATCCCCCCCGACGATTGTGAAGGGGCGGTTCTCCTCATTTTCCTCGGATGGCTTTCTGGCGGCGACTCAGGCGGCGCATGCCACTCCATGGGTGGCTGCTCTGCGGCGGCCCGCGACCTTGTTTGTGGGGGCATGATGTGCGGGGGGAAATTTGTATCGAAGGGTTGCGGTATATACTGTTGAACAGGCCGTTGGAGTTGCGGCTGGGAATGGGGCGCTTGAGGGTTGAAGAATGGTGACGCGTCGTATGAAGCTCTGTGGGCAAGCGGGCTGTTGAGGGGGTAAGGGGTTTGTCCGTAGGGACTCGGGGGAGGCTGGAAGGATCCGGGGAAGCCAGAAAAATCTGGGGATCGGGGTCTGTACGAATTATCCTGGTCTGTCATCGCTGGGGGCATAGGTGTCAGCAGGGCTGGATATATATATAATATAGGTTTAGAGTGACTGTTGGACGCGGTATACTGCTCAAGGCTGGCTATATCTCCCTGAATGCCGGAAGAGCGATACGCGAAAGAAAAAAAAAAGGAAGATAGATAGATAGAGAGAAAGAAAGGGAATAAATAGACTTTTGAGATTAAGCGCAGTACACCTTACCTGGCAGAGTATATTATTATGTATCTGTACTGTAGGTAAGGTAGGCCCTTATAATCGAATGGGCCAAGCGGGCTTTTCGAGATTAACACGATGCAAAGCGCAGGCGTTGCACTCGCCTCCCCGCTGGGGTACAGGTATCTCAGATGTAGGCACCACTACAATATAATCACAACCTTGCTCGATATCGACCGCAGGCATAAACTGCCCTGTCTAGGAGCGACAACAGGGTGTGCTGCTCGTTGTTGAAGTGTTATCGACGTATGGATTGTACCTAGGTATCACCGCCGCTTTCTTTTTGTCGCGCATATAGATATAACGTGACCAGGCCCGTAATCACGCTTGCCCGATTAGGATAAGCGGGGTGAGTATAGAGCACGTGATACGCAGCTGGAATAATATTTATGCGGGACGTGGGCGGTAGACACTGGAGTGCGTCGGAAAAGAAGACATGCGGGGAACAGTGCGTGGGGATTAGGTGTGGTTGGGGGTAGGTAAGTAGGAGGTAAGTACGGAGTAGAGTTGAGCAGCTTATCGCCACAGACGAGGGGGATAATTTGTTTTTCTTGTTTATTTTTTTGGGCTTGAAACTTGGAAATTTTTGGGAAGATTTTGTTCCGAGGGCGCAGGAAAGCCTTTTATCTTTAACCTGTCAGTCAGTCAGTCAGTCTGGTCGGTCTGGCTGCTGGTCTGGTCTGTCTGGTCTGCTTAAGGTGTCGCCCCCACCAAACAAACCCCAACCAAGAATCAACCACAACCAAGGTTTCCCTTTTCCCTTGCACCCGCTGGCATCTATCTGTGAGTTGAGCCTGCGAAGTCTATACTATTATTTTTTGTTCATCCACAAACAAATGAACAAGTCGATAAAAAATATATAATATTCAGAAATACAGAAATACAGAAATACAGAAATACAGAAATACAGAAATAGATAATATACAGAAAAACAATTAAATAATTAAAATAATTAAATCCTCTTTCTCTACAAAGTTACAGACAGGTCTCATCGCATCTATTATTATTTCCGTTGCTGTTGCGGGTTTCAGCATAACGGGGCAGCATTATCATTTATGCGGAAGCCTAGCACCGCCACGCTTCTTCTAAAGTACAGAGTAGTCCATCTTGATACCTAGTGAAGTACTCCGTCATGAAGTACGTACCTCTAGGAACAAGAGCAGTTAACTGCAAGCGGCTTGTTTGTTGCTCATCTGTGGCGTCTCGTATTTATCTACTCTGTACGGAGTAGGTCTGTTATGTTCTTATCCCAAGAGGAGACGTAACTGGGCCACTCTAAATAGCTTCAAATCGAACTGCGGAAACAAATGCCTGAGAGAGCAAAAGGGCTGGCTGTACGGAGTACATGAAACGAGCGTCTGCGTGAGGAATAAATATACGCTGTACTACGTATGTAGAGCGTACTTCGGCACCGGATAATCCATTAGTCCGAGCCAGATCCGGGAATTTTTTCAGTTGCGGGATTCTGTCCTGAGCCAACGAAGCCGACGACGAACTTCATTGCAAGCCAGCTAGCTCCTCAGCAGCGATCACGGTTTGTTCACTTGTTCACTCTAACATCCGGGACTGCTTGTTTTACGCGCCTTGTGCTTTTGGCTTCAGAATGGTTTCCGGCACGTTTCTGGTTTCCGTCATCTCTCCATCATAATCTTAAACCCCCCCTTTGCTCTGCCGCAAATCTGTTGCCTTACAGCTTTGAACATGGCAGCTCTCGATCCGTCGTCGGGTCTCATGGAAATTGCGAGGTAGGTGACATTGAGTCGAGCTCCATTGCCTGGAAGAATACAACTGACCGCATTTTCCCGCAGCTCGCTCTCACAAGATGAGATTCCATTCAAACTGCGCTGCGCAATGTGCAATAAGCTCGCCATAAATGCTTTCCGCCTTCCATGCTGCGACCAGGCAATATGCGAGAACTGTAAGTACCCGTTGACTTGGAATCATATATTAATCATTCTTATGCCTAATCATTTGTATAGGCCAGGCGTCCCTCCCGGAAAGTTGCCCCGTCTGCGCCCATACTCCCCTCTCCGCCGATCTATGCAAACCGAATAAAGCCCTGAGGACAACCCTCAAAGCATTCTTGCGAACCGAGGAGAAAAAGAGAGAGAAGGATCATCCGCCGGCTCTTCCAGCTGACCAGGCGAACTCAAACCCGGCTCCTCTCACTGCTACCTCCTTAGACCAAGTAGACGATGCTCCAGAAACCAGGGGCTTATCTGTTGCTGTTGGGGATGCAGATCATCCAAATCATTCTGCTGGCGTCATAGAAGTAACGGATAAACTCGACGACTCCAAATTGCAAACGTCAAACGCAGACGATACTACCAACAATAGCAGTAACAACCAAGTCGACGAAAAGGTGAGTCAGGGACGCTCTTTCTCAACGTCATCAATTACATTCTCGCTAATATCAGAACTAAAGTATGGAAATTCCATAATCGGGGCCGATAACAACGCGTTTAATGAAAATACAAACGTCGTCCCCCCAGGAACATCGGTGCTGGCGCAACCAAACGGAGACCCCAACAACCCCCTTGATGATTTCACTTCAGGGCAATCACACGGAGTGCCCGCTCACTCTCATGGTTCGGACGCTTATGGAAATGGACCGGGGTATGGCGTGGATGGGATGGGTGGTTACCCGCAGACCGGGTGGCAAGGGGGCTCAAACTATGGCCAAATGATGCAGACGTTGCCCGGCGGCGTCCAACTCAACGGGATGATGCCGTTCCAGAACGCGATGGGTACGTTTCACTCTAGTTCCGTTTTGATTTTCGATCACTAGCTAACACATCTTCAGGGCCTCCTGGAATGCCAGGGATGGGAATGGATCCGATGGCGTCGAGTCAGGGTATGTTCGGAGGTTACGGGATGAATATGAATGGCATGAATAATGGAATGAACATGGGAATGAGTTTCAACGCAGGGCAAGGAATATATGGAGCATGGGATGGTCAAAACAATATGTGGAATGGAGGTCCAGATAAATTCAATGCAAATCCATTCGCGAACCGCATGGGTGCTGAATTTGGCCCTAGTCCTGGTGGATATCGTGGATATAATATGTCCCAAAATTACGCAAATTATCCTCACATGCATCAGCAACAGCAATATCCTAGCAATGACTTCCACGGCCAATTTGGTCCTGGTTACGGCCGTGGCCGTGGCAGAGGCCGCGGATTTTTCCCTAGTGGTCGTGGACGTGGTGGATTTATGTCTGCTGCGCATGGTAGTTACCCATCCTCTACTAACCAAGCCTCCTCTTTCCAACCCCATATGGCCTCGCATTCCCACCAACCAATTGACTCTGTATCTGGTGTTCCTAATGGTACTTCCGCGATTACTTTGGACTTGGATCATGTTAAAAAGTTTAATGATGATCTATGTCCAGGTGGAGAGGATGACCTTAAGGAGAACCAGCCTACGGACGAACCCGTGGCAGTATCCCCCAAAGACGCGGCCTCCGGCGAATTAGTCTCGCCCACTGGAGAGCGTCGCGATTCTAACGCGCCTACAGATAATGGACTGCCTGTTGATCAAGCCACCGAACCCAGGACAGACTTCCAGGTAGGTGCTGTAGCACAGCAAGGGAATGATGACAGCGCGGATCACGGTAATGGCCAGGGAAGCGGACTGTATATAAAGTTGCCAGAGGGAAGCCGTGACAATGCAGCATCCCTTTCGAATGAAATGCCACACTCATCTCCAACCCAATTGTCCGCTTCTTATAACAACACGACATCGATGGAGTCTCGGGGGATGGGTGTTCTGGGAGCACCAGCTGCTCCAAGAGCTATGAGAGAAGGGTTAACAAATGTCAGCATCCGCAACGGCAGAGGGTTCCCTATTATTAGGTCAGCAAGCGGTCCTATTCTGAAGCAAGATAAAGAGTCCCGAAGGTAATGAATTTCTCTACAACGCCGCCTTTTACACTTAAATCAAGACTAAAATCTAACTTTGAATTTTCAGCTGCTCGACATCCCAATCACAGGAACGATCCGTATCTAAATCCCCGTCGCGACGCCGGTCTCGTCATCATCGCCGACATCGCCACCGATCCCGCTCGCCCAGCATCTCATGTAGTGACCAAGGCAAGGAGGAAAGTCGGGATCAAAGACGAAAATCCCGTCGAGAAAATGATGACCAGGGGTCTAGTCGTCGGGGTTATAAAGAATCGCGATCTCGGTCAGCTTCAGCGGAGCCTCCAAAACGAGCGGAACATCGCAGTAGGCGTGATAAGGAGCGAAAGAGCGACCATAAAACCTCCTCATCTCACCGTTCACGTCGCCATCGCAGCCGAAGTTCGAGCACCAAACATCGTGACCATGAACCAGGTGCCAGTGAAGTTAATGGAGTTGACACCAAGGTAAAACTGTTAGGTTCAGAAGAGAAGCGTGATTTGGCAATCCGAAGCAGTGATCATCGCTCCACTAAGGAGCGGACTAGCGGAAGTGCGATCGAAGATAAATCTAGTCGGCATCGGGATCGAGATCGGGGACGGGATAGGGATAAAGATAGGGATAGGGAGAGAGACAGGGACAGGGACAGGGATAGAGACAAGGATAAGGATAAGGATAAAGAGCGAGCTCGAGAACGGGAACCAAAACGCGAACGAGAGAGGGACCGTGAAAGGGACCGCGAACGCGACCGCAAACGCTCTCGCCGCGATCGATCCGGGTCACCAGTTGATCTAGACCATTCTCGCCGACACGCCCGCCGCGCTAAGCGCAGTGGGGCAGAAGAACAAAAGGCCGTGGATCCCGAGAAGAAATCAGCAGACCATCGGGAATCACGAGCCCAAGAGAAAGACCCACATACCCTGGAGCGCGAGGCGCGAAATAGGGAACGCCTATTAAAGGAACAACAGCGGCGGGAAGCGATGAATGCTGATCAGGACGGTAGAAGTAGCCGGCGTCGTGAGAGCCGGCAGGAGAGGAAATTAGGCGGGAG
This sequence comes from [Emmonsia] crescens, assembly GCA_002572855.1. Lineage (NCBI taxonomy): Eukaryota > Fungi > Ascomycota > Eurotiomycetes > Onygenales > Ajellomycetaceae > Emergomyces > [Emmonsia] crescens. The sequence goes on along the minus strand of PDND01000112.1, from coordinate 62,612 downwards.
GCATCTCAGCTACAAGTACGAGGATGAGGAAAGCGACCAAGCCAGAGCAGCACGAGTCGAGCTTGAACGAGAAGCCGCACGATGGGCGTAAATCAAAATGACGGCGGGCTTTGAATTCGCAGCCCGAGTATGTGCCTCTGCGCCTTGTCTTTCTGTTTCTTACGGCCCATTTTCTAGAGAGGCCATCGTCTTGTCATGGGGGTTTGTGAATCTAATACAATCTATCGGCGTTGGAGAGTTTGCTTCTAACGGCTTCTTGGGCTTTTTCCCCCTTATGTTTCTGGAATGTGTTCTCTTATCTATGGTTCATATCCAACAACGATGCTATTGGTATACACTGGGTAGTAAGACAAAAGGGCGCCATTCAAGGCGTTAATGGATATGCGATAATTGATGTTTGATAGATCTTGCTACAAAATCGATTCCCTTTTTTTGTTTGATCATGGCAATATTCCAAATCACTTCCTGCTCCGGCGTACGGGTTTCAGTAGTTGATGTGCTTCTCGTTGATGGTAGCCCTCACCCCATATATCCAGTAGATATCATTTATATATACATGTAACTTTGAGTGCAAAATATTTTACTGATAAACTCCAATGTCACGTGATATCCCAATATCCTCAAATTTTCTGGTCAAATCACTTCGAATTTCTCTTCTTGTTGGATGTAGGATGAGCAAACAGTTAGTTATTACAACCCCATTCAAAAGAGTTGTGCCGTGAGATCGAGAACTCTCCTCTGATGTCATCCTACTACAAGCGGAATGAGCATCTCCTTTCTCCGATCATGGCCTGCTAGGGTTCCACTCGCCATCTCTCGCAGTATTCTAGTAACCAGCCTCCCTCGCGGCTCAGGACATGTATCATCATTGTTCCAGGACCTTCGCAACGGCCAGATAACTGCCAGGAGCAATTCATCAAATCCAATCCAACAACCCACTGCCCGCAATGTAAATAACCATGGGGAAACGGTATGTGTGCATGATTCGGTGAATCCGTTTCGAAGCTTTATTTGCCCTGATCCATATCAATCCAGGTCTATTATATATAGATTCCATTTTAGCGCCTTCTCTGATTTCTGTGTACAGATTCTCGTCAATGAACGCCCGCAGCTTCCCGGGTATGCCTTTGTACCTTTTGAAAATAAATTTATGCTTCGACAGTGCCGCAGATTAATGCGCGCATCCAACGACAGTGGAACTGTATTCGTGCAGCATGTAAGGCCCCTTTACCTCCCAAAAATCTTTTCTCGCGCTGCTTTTGCATATTATCCTATTCCGAATACTCAAGCTATCACCCCCAGGCGCCACCACAACCGCCCAAGGAGGTCGGGCCAGAGCTGGGTATCTATGTACCCCGCGAAGTTGTAGAGCAGGTCTCTCAAGAGTTCGCGAAACTCACAGCCCTACTTGACAGCACAATATGGAAACAGTGGGAACGTAAGTATCCCCAAATGCCAGCGGCTGATAGGATGGAGTTGCAACGGCTTGTTTCGGAGAAGAATGCAGACGCCATCGCGACGTTTTCGACGCATGTCGCTGAGTCCACGCTTTGGGGCTATGTTAGCCGCACGTACACTTCGGGTGAGCATCTCGTTCTCTCGGCCGCAAGGAATCCTAAAGTAGCGCTTCAGATGCGTGAGAGGATTGATAGTGTGCTGGAGTCGTGGCGTGGCTGAATACCTTTTTTTTTCTTTTTGGTTTTGTTGTTTGGGGTTGGAGTTGGACTTGGAGTTGGGCAGGGTGCCATCTCTATTTTTTGGGCTTTTAATGTATACTATGCAATGTATATGTGGTTGTAATGTATTGATAAAGTAGGCGATATGCTTGCTGTTCATACGTAAGACCTTCTGCGGCTTGTATCAAATCAGGCATGATTATATTGGCAGCGAGAATTTAAGTTCTTGCTATAGTAGGTCATAAAATTAATTGTCTCGTAGTTTAAGCTACAAACTCTGGTATTTTCGGGCATGAAGCCGCACATGTTGGAGATACGATTCCTTTCAACTAAAAATCTACAGAAGAGAAAGAAGAGAAGGACCCATAAACCCCCCGCAAGTAAAGACGAACACGCCAAATTTTGAAATCCAACTTGGTAGTTGACAACGATTTGCTTAACGCAAACATGCAGGCGCTACAGTAAAGCCAACTTGAGGAGAATGAAGAGTGGACTGTAAACAGTACTATTTAACAAACGGTACACCGATTGAGTTGACATTTATCAAAAGCTGGGGGAATAACGGAGCTGGTAGGAGGGAAACAACGTTTATCGTAACAGAACGCAACAGAAGGCAGCTCATCTAGACGGATAAGTCCGGACGCAAACGGTTGGAAAGCAGAAAGGCATCATAGAACCATAACGGGCATATATACCCAAAACGATGTATAGTTAGTTGGAGGAAGTGCTTGGTGTCCTGGAGATAGAAACCAGGTCCTTCGTTAGGTTAACTTCGCTTTGAGGTCTTCAATTTCATTCGTCAAGAACCCAATCTGTTGTGTCTGAGCAGCAATTGTTCGGCCTTGTTCTGCAATTAAAGTTCTTATAGACGATAGCTCACGCTGGACTACATCCTGTACGCCAGCCGAAATATCTGCAATAGGGGTTCGTGATGCGGACTATACAGGAGGGGAGGGGTTAATTGTACTCATTGTATATTGATTTGCCGCACTGAAAGGGGAGAAAAGTGACATACCTTCTCGGTTGCAGAGACAGTTGGGGGGGTTTCTGCCTTCGGCGCTACTTTCGGCGATGGAACTGGCTCACTAGCTTCCGGCGGAGAAAATGTGATGGTAGGCGGGCGGCTACTTGCTGGCTTCTGGACCTCCTCGAAACTCGAGCTATCATCCAATTCTTCTTCATTTTCTTCTTCATCTGCATATTTGGAAGCCATGGCCGCAATGGAAGAGCTCTGCTCCTTGGCGGAGGGAGGAGGGTTAACCTTCACAGGAACAGGGGCGGACTTGCTAGGCTCTGGTTCCTTCGGGGCGGGTTGAACCTCCTTAACAGGTGAGCCGGGCTTTGGGGCGGGGCTGGGAGCAGTTTGCGGAGAAACTTCTTTAAGTCCCTCACCGCCATATAGACTGCCCAGATCAATCTTTGGTGGCAGAGCTTCCTTGCCATCAAACCATTCGGCCGCTGACATGGCTGGTTTGAGGCCAGTGGTGGGTGGATAAATGTCGTCTTGGAACATTTCGGCCCTTCGGGGAACAATAAAAGAAATGGGTTCAATGTAGGTGTCGTTAACAGTCTTAAGCGCCCTAACCACCTCATTATCATGCATGTTCACACCACGCTTCGGCATAAAGCCAATACCACGCTGTGGGTCCGCTGATTTATATTCCGACAGATATTCAAATTTGTCATTCTCGTACTCAAAGTAACGGATATTGCCATCACTGTGGTCAAGTTAGCTCAAAAAAGTCGAGTTACATAGGATTGTGGTCTTGTTTTTACTCACCCTTTTCCAGCCAAATATAAGCATTGGGTTCCATCATCCCAAAATGGCATGCAAACGCCTGAGATGGAGTCGAGAGATTTGAAGCCATTGATGGGCTCTCGCGGGGCGCGGACATCCCACAATGCCAACTGGCGATCACTCATTTTTGAAAACCCAGTGGTGGCGACGCGGTCATGCTCCCCCATCCATACAGCGCGACTGTTCTTTGCGCCGGAATGGCCAGCTGTTTCGTAGGCAGGTTTCTCCTGACGGACGTCCCAAAATCGAAGCGTTTTATCCCGCGAGGTTGTAACTAACATCGAACCATTGGCGCTCCAGGACATCGATTGAATCACGTCGGTATGTTTTAGCGTGAGCTTCGACGATCCGGATTCGATGTCCCAGATTTTGACAGTGTAGTCACCAGATGAGGAAGCCAGGACATTCTCAGCGGCGGAGTTGAAAAGGACATGTCCGACTTTCCTGGAAAATGAAATGGCCAGTCAGCAACAGATCCGGGTTCATAATGATCGCATTTATGGATACGAGTTTAAGGGGCAGGGTATGTACACACCTTGGGTGTCCACTCAATTTTCCAACGGGGGCGATATCAGCAATTTCCTCGGCATCCGTGTGCAGAGTGAAATTTTCAGGCACCCTCCAAAGGAAAACCTGTCGATATTTAGTAGAGGATCTAGTTGTAGTATGATTGGTGTGACCGGGGGGTGGGGCACAATACCTTGCCATCATCGGAACCCGATGCGATCAAAGAGTCGTTAAAAGGGTTCCTAGCAAGTCTGACTGTTATTACTGACCGTGGGAACATATTCAAGGCTTTGCCTACCAGTCCGTGTCTAGTACGACGGCGGTATGGCCGCGGAAGAGAGGGAATCGGTCTGGCACTTTGCCTGTCTCATTGAGGGGCAGCACCGCGAAGGCGCCACCGCCTGAAGTTTCCCAGTTGACAGATATGTATTTAGGATTGACCTGTCCGGATATCAGAACCAGTTTCAATTGTTGGCCCGGTTATTTTGTCCGGGAGTTTTAAGAGTATTTGGGGGTGGATAGAGAGAACGGACCTTGACCAAGTTGGTGTCCCAGGCATTTTTAGAAATATGGAGATTGTCATAACATTGTTCCTGAGGATTCGAGTAAAAGTATAAGCCCAAGCCCGCCAGTATGACGAAGGGGAAGCTACACAACATACCTTTCTTGTTGAGCGTCCGAAGACGTGTCCTGTTACGGGAGATCATGGCAGTCAGTCGGGAGGGGCAGGGGGACATGGGGTTTAAGATCAGGAGAGCCACGCACGATACTTTGACGAGCGAACAAAACGACCCGCCATGACGAAAAGAGCGGAAATTAGGGGTTTAGCAGGGTAGACTCAAGAGTAAATGTAAGAGATGGGGAAGTACTGTTCAAAGTGGAATGGTGATAGGGGGGGTTATGTGGAAGTTATTGTGATGTCGTGTTTGATGATCCCGCAGCTGGGCTGAGGGCGGGATGTTGGGTGGTCAGCACAAGCGCTACCTAGGTACCAGTTAAATTAACTACTAGCGAGCGAGTTCACTAACTAATTAATTTACAGACAACACAGCAGAGAATTGCGGAGAATTGAGCGCTTATGTGCTTGGTTATAAGTGATTTAAACATTATTAACAACCTTTGTACAATATCTTTTACTATATATTGATCTATCTACGGAGTATTTCTATCTATCTATAAATATCCCTTAGAATCTCTGCGGACAATATAGCCACGTGATGTGATGACATATGTTTGCACTGTTTGCACTTACACGTGCAAGAATGTTCTTAATGCAGACTAGCGTTGTTTATCCTGTTGGCCCGACAACAAACCTGGAAGCAACAACAGTCGCAGCTCACATCCATCAATCAATCTTCATATCTCATCTTCATTGTCCACCCTGGTGACAGAGTGTGTTCATTATCTCAATTCTTCTTGTCTTGCATTTACTGCCCTCTACAAAAACTTCCAACTTTATGGTGTGCGCTTGACTTGCGCCGCCCCGTGTCGTGGATCTCCTGTATTCTCAGCCCTTCATTGATAGTACTCTGTACTCCTCTTCTGGCCGTCCAATTCACGATGGACGGCGACGAAAACACTCATCGGGTCGGTTGCCGTTTTTTTATTATTGTCCTATAATGGTATGGTATTGGGTTACTAATTATTGATCCATCTCTAGTTCTCCTCGAGCATTCCTCGCCCAAATCGAGCCAACTCCAATGGGAGAAGTCTTCATGATATCACCGTTTCCGCAAACAACAACGCGGCCGGCGCCATGATGCCTCCTCCAGGGACTATAAGCCGAAAATACGTCGAATCAAGCAGTAGGTTCTAGCAAGAGCTGGACATCATCGTGTTTGCGCCTGGAAAAGTGTCTAACAGCCTACCTAGCGGCGACAGAATCGGCCGCTCAGAAGAGAAAAACATTGGCTCAAAGGGGCGGGGAAACGAGAAAACCAACCCACTTTGGCCATTCTGCCTCAAAATCGATGAGTTCCAGGCCCGCATATTCTACTTCGACCTCAACCTCCTCTCGCCCTGCTTCTGCCGCTTCGCGAAATACGGCTCACAACCCAAATTCGTCTTCCAATGGCCCTAGTTCGCGAACAAGGTCCTCCGCCCGAAACATCGTCCGGCCCCAGACTTCCTTCGGATATGGCCGCTCACACGGAACCGTTTCCCCACGTTCGATAACTTCAATGAGCACTCGAGAGGACGATTCCCATGACTCCGTTTTGGGGAAGCGAAAGGGTATGGATAGATTTTCTTTGGCGCGCCCCTCACTTTCACCCCAATTTAACTCTGGCCCAACTCCAAGAAGAGGAAGCTATGACAACCAAATGAATTATACTTCAGATTGGTCGAGCTCTTTTGCTGCACAATCAATTTCTCACTCAGCGCGTGAACCTGCTCGGGACGTGTCCCTGAGCACCGCAATGAAGGCTCTAACCCTGAATCTCCCCCCACCATCCATGCCCCCATCACCCAGACATGAACCCCAAGAAACATCTGGGTCCGATTTTTTGGCACCCGAACCCCTTGCCAAGAAACCCCATGGCATTGTCACCCCTTCACCTATCATTTCTCGACCCTTGAAAAAGTCTCCCCGGAAATCACCCCCAAAAGTAAAACAATATCTAACTCGTGGTTCTTCAGTCGAAGCATGGGATCAAGAAGCCAAAATGGAAAAGATGAACGCCATGTGCGATATGCTTTTGAATCGTTTTCAAGGTACAACCAACCAGAGTGCCGGACTCAAGGAAGCAATAGAGCTGTACAAATCCCGACGTACGTATGAAATGATTCTGATGGTTCTGTGGATCGTAGTTTCCATCCCTACTAACCTAACAATTGGACCTATATAGTCCAGGAAGTGGAAGAGAAAAATTCGCAGCTTTCAGAGCATAACATTACACTCCGTGTTGACCTTGACACTACAAAAACCCGCCTCTACACGATTGAAAGCAGTCTTAAAGATGCTGCGCGGGACCATGAGATTGCCGTGGACGATTTAGACAGACAGCACCGCGTCGATTTAGAAACCTCACGTCAAGAAGCAAGGAAACAGATCGAAGATCTTGTGATGAAACATAAGGAAGAAATGAGGGAATTACGTCGTCGGTTTGATAATGAAATTGAAGATGAACGGGCCAGGCTACGACAAGAACTCAACCAGATGAATGCGCAAACTTCCATGGATATACAACGTACCCAAATTGAAGCTGAAAACAAGGATCGCGAGCTCCGCAACGTAAAGGCAGAGGTGGATCGCTTGACCAGTGACTTGGAACGTGAACGCGCACTCAATAAAGAGCTCCAACACAATCTGGTGAAGAATTCCAGTAATGCGATGACTCTAGAGTCGTCTATTAGTGCACTGAAGGCTAGGATCGAGTTCCTCGAATCTGGTAACAAGGAACAGTCAGATGCGTTTGGCCGTCTTGATCAGCAACTCCGGGATGCGCTGGCAGAAACGCAGGCCACAAAAGACAAATTGCGCAAAGAAGAAACATTGCGACGGAAGCTCCATAATCAGGTACAGGAGCTGAAAGGAAATATTCGAGTTTTCTGTCGTGTTCGCCCCATGCTCGAAAATGAGCCCGTCGAAGATTCCGCGAGAATCGAATTCCCCGATTCAGAAGCTGACTCTAGGGAAATTTCGGTGCTTGGCCCAGAGGAAAAGAGTAGCCTTGGCAATATCACAACCAAAAACTACGCTTACTCTTTTGATCACGTCTTTGGGCCATCGTCTCGAAACACCGATGTCTTTGAAGAGATTAGCCAACTCGTTCAAAGTGCCTTGGATGGATATAACGTTTGCATATTCTGTTACGGCCAAACAGGCAGCGGGAAAACTCACACCATGTCCTCAGACGATGGTATGATCCCTCGTGCCGTTCACCAAATATACGAGACAGCACGCGCGCTCGAAGATAAGGGTTGGCATTATACCATGGAAGGAAACTTTGTGGAGGTTTACAATGAAAACCTCAACGACCTGCTTGGTAAAGCGGAGGAATTCGACAAGAAGAAGCATGAGATTCGCCATGACATGCAAAAGTGCAAAACAACCATCACGGACATCACAACGGTCCACTTGGATTCGCCGACACGCGTCGAATCTATCTTACGTCGTGCCTCCATGAATCGCTCAGTCGCTGCAACCAAGGCCAACGAACGATCTTCTCGATCACATTCCGTATTCATCTTAAAATTGATTGGGGAAAATCGCCTCACGGGGGAAAGAAGTGAGGGCACACTTAACCTTGTTGACCTTGCTGGTAGTGAACGACTCAGTCATTCCAAAGCCACCGGTGAGCGGTTGAAGGAGACTCAAAGCATCAACCGCAGTCTCAGTTGCTTGGGAGATGTGATCGGGGCTCTTGGCCAAGGCAAAGAGGGTGGACATATTCCATATAGAAACAGCAAGGTATGTTCACCAAGTCATTTCACTTTAGTCCTCCGTTCGTAACTTGAGCTAACCGAGACTATATAGCTCACATATCTGCTTCAATTTTCTCTGGGCGGCAACTCCAAGACCTTAATGTTCGTCATGGTTAGCCCGAGACACGAGCATCTCAGCGAAACCTTAACAAGTCTCAAGTTCGCGACAAAAGTCCACAATACCCATATCGGGACCGCGAAGAAACAGACGAAAATGATTCGCGAATCATAATGTTGGTACAAACTTTTCATATTTGGATGGGTATTTTATTTATTGTTGGTGTTTGATTTGGCATACCCGGAAGCTTTTTTGCGTTTCTTTTTCAGGCGTGATCTTTCCTTGGAGTTCTGGTTTCCGTTTTGGTCCCCCTTGCCCCCACGATCCACTGAAGTTATATCATATTGCTGTTAACGTGATTTGGAGCTTGATCGGTGTAAATATGTTTGCCCCAAACATTGCACTTAGATTCTTCTAGTTTATGAACGATGTTTCTAACTTTCTTGAAGATGCCACTGAATGTGGGTTTATCTACACGGCTCGTGAACCTTGTTTTTCCCTTCTTATTGCTCAATCCCACCATTTGAGGCTATCATTGGCAGAAAAGCGACCATATAGCCTGGGAATATGATTCTCTTTAGGATGAACATGACTGAGGCTGTTCAAATTTGGCGGACTGATATTAACCAGATCATGACTCTTTCACTCCTCAACAGTCATCCACCAAGAAAGTCCTTTATTATTATAAACGTTTCATCTGGCTTCTCAAGCCAAGGAAAATGCCCACACTGATCTAAGATGACAACTGTGGCGTAATGTACACCAAGATTCCTAGTTTGCTCCGCATTTTCCATCGTACATTGGCAGTCCTGTCCGCCAAATATTATCAAAGTGGCTGCTGTGACATCTTTCAGCCCATCAATCATCCGTTTACCTATCGCAACCGTCCGATCGCACTCCCGCATTTTTTCCAGGCACCAAAATGAATAACCCTCATCCCCTATCGCCTCCAGATATCTAGGGACGTGAGTTTGAGGATCGAAGAAATATATAGGAATGATCCTGGTCATAAATTCCTTCAGTTCCTCATCGTTGGTTGGAAGATCCTTATGTAGCGCATGATACGCCTCGTTGAACCGAACATCGCCCTTCCTTTCCTCTCGAAAACGCATAAAGGAAGAAGAATCATCGTGCCCCAACAGCCGGTGATCGATCAGGACCAGCGTCACAATATGGCGCGGGAACATTTCCGCATATGCCAGCACGATAGTGCCGCCGTGCGAGTGTCCGAGCATGGCCGGGAAGCGGTCAATGTTTAAATACTGCCGGAACAACTCGAGGTCGGCGGCCATGTCGAAGGAGGTCATGGCGGACGAGTTTGCGGGTCTTGAGGAACCTGCTGATCCGCGTGGGTGGAAGAAGACGAGGGTGTACTCGTTTTCTAGCGGGGTGAATGCCGATTGCAGGTATCGTGGTCCTATGCCCCACCCTGGACATTGGATAAGGACCATTTGATCGTGGCTGGCAGTTGTGTTTCCGCGAACGGTGTATCTGAATATTAGGCCATTGGGGGCATTGAAGGTATGAGTGCCTGGGGATAGCTGACTCATAATAAACCTTTAAGAAGATATATCCATTTGGCTGTGGAGGTTTTGCTTGTCTTGGGCTGGCGATGAATGGGAGTACATGTATATACCGTACATGGGTACCTAGGTCGTTAAGGTGTGGGTCGTTCAACTTCCTTTATAAATATTGGGTGCGATAAAATAGGCCCGAATGCTTGTTGGAAGCCATATACATGTTGAAGTTCTGTACTCCATACTGTCCAAGTTTTATTGCCGTGAATATAAGTTTCGCAATCGATGACGTCATTTGTAGGCCATATTAAATCCACCTCCACCCCAACAAGTCTATAGGAGGTTGATCTCAAAGTCACCAAGTCGTTTAATTATAAAGTATTAGTTACACACGATTCAAAGCGTCAGAATGCCAACCTACACGGGGTCATGTTATTGCAGGGCAATCCAATATCAACTCAATCTCACGTCGCCAGATGATGCCCGTACATCTCTTTGCCATTGCCGAAGCTGCAAGGTACGATTATCCCAAAAACCAAATATCAATCAATTTATAGGCTCATATGCATGAAAATGTGCAAAGATTGAGTTTAAAAATATATAATTCACTAACACTTTTTCCACCAGAAAGCGTTTGGCACGAACTACGGCCTAACCGCCAAGGTGGCCAAGGGCAGCTTTGAAATTACGCAGGGTAAGACGAAGGAACATGCAGCGGATAATGGCTCCGGAGTCATGTTATATCGAGAATTCTGTGAAACTTGCGGCAGTTTTATTCTGGAATACGGCGTGAGTTTATGTATTTGCCGCTGCCGTACCCCCTTCTAGGTCCCGTAGCCAACTTCGGCTACGTCTCCCGTCACCAGCAGTGCTCTTATGTTCCACTATCAAACTCAATCAACCCAGTGGGAACTGGAAGAATGAAGACTTTCGGATTATAGGACCTCGGGATCTGAAATGGCTGACTAGCGTTGCTCCAAAGGAGGCCGCGAAGGAACACTTCCGGTATATCACCGTTGGCACTCTGGATGATCCAGAGTCCTTACCGCCCAAAGGGGAATTTTTCTGTAAATATCGGGCGAAGTGGATGCCTGAAATTCCTGGTCAGTAGATTGAATACTTTATCTGTTCATTTTCATGCGGCATGTTCTCTGAATGGGGAACAAGGTCAGAAATAGGCGAAGCTGTTAACGAATGTAAAATATCAGGGGTCTTCCACAAGCAAATGATAAAGGAGTAAAAATGATGACCTTGTTGTTTGCTTTGCTATAGACAATATATGATTTTTAAATATCTATATATAATAAAAAACTTGCCAGTGGAAAATCATATGCTCGTTCATTCTATTGTAATGTACTAGTACATATATGTATGTTTGACCTCAAAATATGATATGTATATTTCCAGATCCAAGGACATAGTTAGATTATGCAACAAAAGCGAATCAAACAAGTATTTCTAGCCTGTAGATATCGGCTGCCTTTGGGTCGAGATTTCTCTGCTGCTCTACTAAAAGAAGTAATAAGTGGAGAATCCGTTTTAAAATAGTCCTGAAGAACTAGCCAATAGAGGCTGCCAGCTTCATAGTTCCACAATGTTTCGGATGAATACTTGGGGTCAGTATCACCGACACAGAGCGATCAGTACCCACCCTTGACACAAAATCCAAGAGGGCTTTTTGGGCAACGTTACGTTGGTATTTTCGTAGGTGATGGCAATGCTTGCGCATCCATCAGCCGAAGTACATAGTGATCGAAAAATGAGCGTGCAAGGGCTTGGAAATGTTTTTGATGATTAGGCTGTGTTATTTAGCTTTCAAGCTAGGTTCATGCTGGATTCACACCTTATATGCTAGGATTCTAGGATTGATATCTGCGGGGAATTTAGCTATCTGGTTGTGAAAAATATATGTGGAAGAACGATACAGATTAATTACGTACACTCGACTTTTAATTTCCAAGCATAATTGAGGTGTTCTAGAGATTTTATGGGTGCTCTCCGTTGTGAAGATAGAGGTTGTGGACCGAACCTGTGGTTGATCTGTGCAACACAAGCTTTTGCCTAGCGGGCACATCAAAACTCCACCTAAATTGATTAGTGCTTAACCTATCGCTACAAACTTCTTCAGCAGCATCGACTCGGACTGGTGGTTTAAAGATTACCTGAAATTTCATCCCACTGGACTGGACTCATGAGAAAGTAAAGTCAGTTGTTCCAAGTTTTGTCACATATGACTTTTTACAAAAATCCTCCATTCCATGCTCCCCATGCTCCCGCTAGACCCATACTTCACCGCTCACCGTCTTACCATATCCCTTATCCCTTGAGCTTAACCCCAGAATTTCGGGATTAGCACAGATCGCCGCAAAACTATATCAATGAGCTTGCCGCTAACAGGGTTTCGTTAACCCCAAAAGCCAGCTAAAGTCGTGATATTGGTCCATGGATACATCTTGCTCCTCACCGTAATTAAATAACCCCTGTTGTGTCCTAGCAAAGTATGTTGTGCCAGTGTGTAGCACAAAAGTTCCCAAATGACCGTAAGCAACAAGATAGACAGTGGCGAAACGACATATCAAGTTTTTATTTTGACTCCAGGTCAGGCAACATCTACTCTTACTTCCCGGCAAATTTAAATGGTTTAAAGGTAGATATTAGAGTCGAGAGGCCAAAAATTATACTGTTGAGTGCGTCGCGTATATACATCTTACCAGTACCAATACATATCCTGCTTCTCGATTTTCATTTTCATTTTTCATTTGCTCTATTCAAGTGGCCGCCCCTCAGCCAGCATGCCGAACATATTTAAGCAACAGCTCACCAATACGCCTCGTGAAGCGCTTAACTGGAAACTGGGCCTGGGGGTCTTGTGCTTCGGCATCATGGGAGCCAGTCGAGGTGAGTTGGGGGCGTCCATTTTAACGGCAGAGCAATGTTCTGTTTGGTTCTCTCTCTCCAGTGGTCATCGCTGATTGTAAGTTATATATATGATCAGGGATCGATGAAGGGCTCATTTCAGGCACGGTCCAGCAGAAATCATTTATTGCCGAATATAATCTGGATGACCCCACTATGAGCGCCGAAGCTAAGGCTAGTAGATTGGGAAATATAACTGCGATGGTCCAGATCGGAAGCATAGCGGGCGCACTCCTGTAAGAGAACAGTTTTTGCTACTCTTATTATTAGTTGGATGGGGAATTATTTGGGACACCTATCGGCGGGTGCGAATAGGAAGAAATATATGGCTGACATTCGCCGAAGCGCGTTCATCGTGACAGATCGTATCGGACGGATCTGGGCAACGCGACAGCTGTGTGTGATTTGGGTCGCCGGCATTGTGATATTCATGACAGCAAATGGGCGGATCGGACAAGTCTACGCTGGTCGGTTTATCGCTGGCATTGGGGTCAGTTAATCGGAAGCACTCTATTTCATTCCTGCCTCTGAGGTTATGTATCGTTGACAAAAAAACGTTTTCTAGGTCGGGCAAACTACCGTTGTGGCTCCCACGTATCTCGCGGAGGTTTCTCCCCGAGCAATACGCGGTCTTTGCATGTGTGCGTTTTCTGGATCGGTGTATCTTGGTATAATGTTGAGCTATTTTGCAAGCTGGGGTAGCTCGATACATATTAGCAATAGCTCCCCTAAGCAATGGGTAAGGAACCGATCTTATACCCTGCGACCGCTCTCCCCACACGCCGTCGGCGTATAGCCATGTTTCAGTTGAAAATAACCAACATAATACAGATTGTACCGACAACGCTTCATATCATCTTCGCAGGAATCATCTTCATACTTTCATTTACAGTGTATGAGTCACCTAGATACTTGGCTAAGGTCAGCAAACAAGAAGAGGCTCTTAAGACAATGTCAACGTTGCGAAATCTCCGACCAGAACATCCATACGTCCAAACGGAGATGATGGACATTCAAGATCAGCTTGAGCGGGAGCGAGAAGCTACCCTAGGGTCACATTTCTTCGGGCCACTCAAGGAGCTGTTTTTATTGCCTTCCAACCGGTATCGTATTATGATCGGACTGATTTCGCAGTTGCTTAGTCAATGGTCGGGAGCCACTAGCATAACCATCTATGCACCCAAGTTCTTTGCTATGCTGGGTACGACAGGGCAATCGGAGAAGCTTTTTGCAACAGCAATTTTTGGCGTGGTGAAATTGATATCCTCTCTTGTTTGCGCGCTCTTCCTGGTAGATTTATTGGGGCGCAAACGTGCTCTTGCATACGGGATAACGTTGCAATTTCTGAGCATGCTATACGTGGCGATTTACTTTGCAATTGTCCCGTCGATAAAGGACGGATTTAAACCCGAAGGGCACACGAAGCGTGCAGGGACAGCAGCGATAATCTCCATTTATGTGTCAGGGGTGGGCTGGGCACTTGGCTGGAACAGCGTCCAGGTTCGGCACCATGACAAGCATCGCACTAGATTTCAGTTTGTGATGTCTAACCATACTATCCACAGTACCTCATCAATGCAGAAATTTTCCCACTTCGAGTCCGGGCGTTGGGTACATCGATGGTGATGTGCTTCCACTTTGCCAATCAATAGTAAGTGCTCGCCAAGGCCACATTTAGCAGTCTAAGGAACGAGGGGCATAGCGAGAAGCTGCTAATTTGTCGGCATCTGAATGAACAGCGGCAATTCGAAAGCGGTCCCAACACTGTTGCTTGAGACGGCCATGACGCCAGCAGGAACTTTTTTCTTCTTTGCGGCAGTTACACTCATAGGTCTAGTATGGATGTGGTTTTTTCTGCCAGAAACGGCTGGAAAATCCCTGGAGGCGATGGACGAAATGTTCAGTCTGCCCTGGTACATCATTGGAAGGAAAGGCGCAAAAATCACGGCGGGAAGTGGGCACGCCGAGGGGTACAGCGCTGGGGATGCGGAAAAAGTCCCAGTACCAGTGGTGCACAAAGAGTCCGCTCCCCAATTTAAGTGAGGAGAATAGCTAGTGTATTGCTGTGTGATGTCGTTGCGTGAAGCCATTGCGGTGGGTGTTTGGGCGGGTTTACTTATTTGGGCTAGTCCACGGCAGCAAATATCATGCAATGGCAAATGATGTCTCGGGTTGCCAGGCTTTCAGAGCTCCCCGTGAATCAAGTTTCAACAGAGGGCGGCACGATGATTGAGAAGCCAAGATAGCGTCTTGTACTTGTAAAAGCTGATGAAATGTGCCTAGCGGAATTATGAACATACCAGAACCCCTAGTTATAGCTGGACGATGAGATGCTATCCTGGCATTAAAACGGCACATCAGAAATGAAAGCTTGCCGGTAATTTTTGGATGTATTAGGGGCTGGCCGTAGTAGTCGTTTACTTATTCAAAGTCTGAAACCATCTTAAACGCCGTCTCTGAGATTAGCTGGATATAATATATATATATATATATATATATATATGCTCCGTATATGCATATAAATAAAGTTTTTTTCTTTCTTCATGGCGATGCTGCTGACTAATCCAGCTCCCCCAACGCTCAACCTTGGAACTTTTTCCTCGTCATCGTCAGTCGCTTTCACAATGAAAGTGAACAACGAGAACAACAACAACGACACCAGCGAGAACGAGAACGAGAACGAGCAACCCGGCAGACGCTGCAGAGTCGCTGGAAGACGAATAATAATAATAATAATTATAATAATAATGTGTCTTAGCTGGCTCCCTTGCCCTTGACGTCGCCTCTCCCTGTCTTCATCTTCCTCTCCTCAACAGCTTCTTTTACATGTGATTGTAGGCACCACCACGAAGACTACTTACACTACTGCTACGACTACTACCCCGACCACAACAGCATTCTCCTCAGCATATTGGGTTTATTGCTCTTGTCGCCTATCTTTCGTCATGGAAAAATTCTCTCAATTCCGAGATAGAGGTATGCGCCTTGCCAAATACTCCCTGTACTGCACAGTACCACTACATCCGCGGTGTCTTACTTACAATACTCTCCAGGCTCGGGCATCGCCCCTTTTCTACCTATCCCCTCCCAGCCCTCGGGCATGTACCTTCCATTCCACATCTTCCTCTTCTGTATGAGGCTGCCGCTTCTTATAACCGCGTTTCTCGCCTACTTTTGTGTGCTCCAATGGCTGCCCATCGGATCCTTGGGCAAAAAGGCCTCCCTGTGGGTAATGCTGGGCATTCCAGGCATATGGTGGATTGATCTTCAGATCGATGGCGTTAAGAAAGGGTATGTGTTTCTTTGTTTCTTCCCTCACGCCCAACCTTCCCATGACGGTTGCTAATTTTCTAACCATGACCGTGACAGATCGCTGGCCATGCACCACTCCACCCGACTTCCTGGCCCCGGGTCCGTGATCGCCTCATCATTTACTTCGCCAATCGATGCCCTCTACCTTGCCGCTATATTCGATCCCATATTCACGGTGTCATATCCATTCACATGCAAGGTCGAGCAGATTTCCCTAGTACAGGCTATTCTTCGGGCATTCGCTGGGCCCGAAGTGAAGCCACCTGCAGACTCGCGTCTGGTGGATATAGCGACACTGATAAAACGGCATCCTAACAGCCCCGTCGTGGTGTTTCCAGAATGCACAACGACAAACGGCAAAGGTATCCTGCAGATGAGTCCATCTCTTGTCACCGTATCTGCCGTAACGAGAATCTTCCCTGTCAGCCTGCGGTACACCCCCGCGGACATCACTACCCCGATACCAAAATCATACAGGTCTTTCCTGTGGAATCTCCTAAGCAAACCCACCCACTGCATCCGCGTGAGGATCGCGGAGAGTATTTTACTCCCGATGGAGAGCATAAATAACACCAACAACACTAATAATAATAATAATAACGGATCCCGTCCGGGACCGGCAGACCGGCAGCCGTCGTATGACTATAATTATTTTGACACGTTAGACGCCAAGCTAGCCGAGTCCCTTGTGGATCTCGATGAATCGTTAACGAGCGGGGAGCAGACCCTGTTAAACCAGGTTGGCGAGTCGCTGGCTCGACTGGGACGAGTGAGACGGGTTGGACTAGGGGCCAAGGATAAACAGCAATTTGTCAAGCTATGGACGACTGGCAAGCGAAAATAGCACGGAGAGTTTTCACGTAACTTTTTATACATACTATTTTTTTAATCTATATTTCTATATTTCTCCCTATTTTTTTATAGTTTTTATCATTATTTTATTTATCTTTACCTGCTCAGTCGGCCGATACCAAATCCCTTTTTTCTGGAGCATTGTTTGCCGGTTGGACCGTTGGGTTCCCACGGCTCCTGATGGTATTTGTGTTTACTTTTTTTATTGATGCATGGATGTGCTGGCTGGCGACAACAGAATTCATGAGCAAATACCTCGTTATCTAGGTTTTTCCTACATTGAGTTATTAGCTATGCTCTATGGCCATGGATCGCTGTTTCGATACACACAGCCGTAACTACATACGTCTTGTGGTTTGTTAATGAGGCAGAGTTCAGGCCGCGTGGAATTTACAATAGTGGAATAGATCTATACGCGGGGTAAGATCGGTATATCATGATTCATGGTCCATCTACGGAGTACTCCACCTGTTGAGCCTACTTTCCGCGCTATTTAAAGAAACCAGCACCCATGGTCCATAGATCCAGATCTAATTTCTGGCCATGTCGCTGCACACTGATTAGGCCAAGGCCAAACAGCGCTAGTTTGCAAATTTTGCAGTGATTGATTCCTTTTCCCACCCCAATCCATAAACACCTTATTGAGGCGGTGTGTCTGGCATTTGGTTCGGCAAAGAAACCTGTAGGTGGGAAAGCCGAAGTAACATTTGTGTAGATAATATATAAATGGTAAGTGTGATAAGACATACGGAGTATATGGTCTGTGATGTTATATATAGAACTGGCCCTTGCATGCAGCCACTAGATATCATGGATTGGATGAGGCCTTGGGGCAGCAATGCGGGGCTGGTTATATGCTTAATCTACGTCGAACTGGCAAGGATTCATATTTAGTTATTTTATTATCCAATCTTGGAATTGTTATTCCGTACGGACGTATATTGATGCCTGATGCCGGACCTCAAGAGGACAGAAGATATATTAATTACTTCTTCAGTTAATAGACGGATGGTGATCTGTAAAAGCTAGTTAGAAACAACTAGATCAATAGATGTATGAATAGAATATATTCAAACATCAACTTATCATCAGTTATATCAATATACGAAGTCTCTGGCTGTGTTCGTGCTGGGTTTGTGCTGTGCTGCAGATCACAGCAAAAAAAGGCCCTGAATACGGATTATTCTCCATTTATGCTCTACTTTATTGTAACAAACTACACTTACAATCAGCATCAACAACATCTCTTTTAGTTGCCATTGCATCAGAATGCTAAACTCTCTCTTCAAGGCTCCTAATGAAAAGTGCAGCACCGCCACTGGTTAACTTATATTAGACTGTCAACTATTGTGCCAACTTACAAGCCCTTGGGTTCTTAAGTAGTTAAGTATCACAACTTGCCTATCTCATTAGACACTTGCTAACACAACAACTAGTTAATAAGCAGTGAGCCCAGCTGCGGCACTGGGTAACCAATCCAGGATACGCAGAAATCATCAAGTAATAAATGAAGCCCTGCCCGCTTGCTTTCTCTCTAGACACACAATCAGCCGGCTGCTGCAGTGCTATTCCTTGACAAATGCCGTTTTGGCCTTTCGAGTTGCATGTTATTCGTGGCTTGTATGCACGTCGCCAACATCTCTGGCCAGCCCATATGGCTATTGGACCAGCCCTGTTTGATGGCGCAGCAGCCCCCAGTAGATCCTACCTAAAGCCCGAGTTAGCTTCAGCCAAAACGGCGATTCTTAATTCAAGCCCGGTTTGATGAGGAAGATGGACGAAATAAACGCCCACGATGGGGGAACCAGAAACCAAGAGCAATAGTTGACAATAGTTATATCTAAATGAAGGGTTTTTATCTCTTTGCTGAATCTCCTGAGGAAAATGGAATCCCACATCGCTAGCTACACCTGACATCTAACATCAAACACAAGTTACCCACAGCCTCGCCTAGACATGTCTGTGCATTGCGGATGTCTGATCCTTGTCTGCCAGTGTCAGCACGCCCAATGATGATAGTGGATGGCCGCCCGGATCCCTGGGGGAGGATTGTCCTGTTAGTTGCGATTTCCGGGTTGGCTCTAAGAAAAGAAACAGAAATTAAAAAATCCTGCATTCAGATATCTGATACAACCCCACCAGATGTGATCTTCTTCCAACCGTACGGAATCCCTCACTACTGTTGGTTATTCTCCATCTCTCACCATGCCACCGGTCCAACAAACCAGCGGTTCTTCTTACTCCGCTTGCGTGTTAAGGCGACTCTGATTTCAGGCCGCCCTCCTGCCTGGGTAGCGCTTCATAGAGGGATACCCTCCCGTCATGCAAGAGAACAGACCTTATTTCCTCTCCTCTGTTCAGTATCTGGCATTGATTTAACGTCTACGGTGCGACAATAACAAGAACACCAGCAGTATGACGTTCCTTGGTATATCAAGGCCCAAGGCCCCTCATTCTCATCGGCGATCCAACACGCCCACTATCAGCCCGCCGCTCCCCTTCCCGCCATCGTATTACCTGCAAAATATCTCCACGCCCGTATTAAGTCCTCCGCTGTTGCATCCAGGGTTTGCCAATACAGATTACTTTCAACAACCTCCCCGCCCTGCGCCTCCACGTCCCGATGCCGTGGCTTCTCAACATCCTCAGCACTCGCCTCAGCTTGTTGCCCACCCATCACCACCCCCTCTAGAAGATCATCCCGCTTATCGAGATATACACCCCTCGATGAACAACAGCAGCAGCAGCTTTAACGGCGACGAGAAGAGCAGCAGCAGTAGTCAACCCTTCATCCCATTCAGTCCCTCAGATTACGACATCTCAAGGCTGTCTATCATGTCGTCCCAACACCTTCCTCCCACCCCGCCCAACTCTCCGCCCATATCGCCATCCCTCTCGCCTGCCCCTTCACAAGCCCGCTTTACTTCCACCTGGTTACCCCCAGAACAACCCGTACATCCCATACAATCCTACGAACACCGCCCAAAATGGCATCATTATCATCGCCATCTTTATCACCCCTTGCACGACAGTGCCCCTACCACCTCCAAAGGGTCCACCCGGGCGAGCTTGAACAGCGACACCGACCAGGACCATAGTTCCTCTAGTGGATCTAGCGATCTCTCCGATCTTATTTCCGGGAAGCTCGACGAAGTCATCGCCTCTATAGATGGCCAGGAATTTAGCGGTATGGAGAGAGATTTACGTAAGTTGTTAGGGGTCATCGCTCTCAGTGCAATATGCTAATAACCACATTTCTTATATAGATGTGAGCTACCGCCAACCTCGACCGTCACTTCGTGGCGGAGACTCTGGTGTCGGACGGCCATTCCGCGTGCGCAAACGCCGCGCGTACCCGTCGAGTATCAATTACTTCTCAAAGGTGTACCACTATGCAAACTCTCGGCTTCCAGATTCTCTCACGCCCTTGCGACTGTAAGCTTTTTCGCTGCTCCCTTGTCAACTTAGTGGCTAATTCTACATTTAATTAACACCCCCCCCCCCTTTTTTTTTCCCCCTTACAGCTATATACCTACATATCCTCTCATCTGCCTAGCCGCCCGCTTCTCCCAACGAGTCTACAACAAACCCACTGGGGCCGAGCGCGAAACCTGGGTCGAGGCCGACTGGCGCCTAGGCACAAGAGCAATGGTCATAAAATCCGAACCAGTCGACAACATGAACGTGATCGTCTTCGCCATCCGCGGCACGCACAGTTTTCGCGACTGGGCCACGAACATGAACTCGGACCCCGTCGCACCAGACAATTTTCTCGACGACCGCGGAAATCTGTGCCATGCCGGCTTCCTCTCTGTCGCGCGCCGCATGGCCAAGCCCGTTGCCGTGCGCCTGCAGCAGATACTGGACGAAAATCCATCGCGCATCTCGTGCTCCCTCGTGATCACGGGCCACTCAGCCGGTGGCGCTATCGCCAGCCTGTTATACATGCACATGTTGTCAGAGACATTAAAATCTGGCTTGATACGGATGCGCGACAGTTTCAAGCGTGTACACTGCATCACCTTCGGCGCGCCGCCCGTGTCGCTACTACCCTTGCAGAAACCTGTTGGAGTTGGCCGTGAACGGTTCCAGAAGTGGCTCTTCTTTTCGTTTGTGAACGAGGGAGACCCCGTACCCCGCGCGGATAAAGCGTACGTCCGGTCGCTGGTAGACTTATACATCTCCCCTGCACCCCCGCACCCTCGATCCCCTTCCGCCGCCCCAGGGGAGAAAACAAACCGAAAATCAACTTCGATGACCCTACAGCAAAAATTCCATCTCCTCGGTGGCAAGAAGCCTACAAGCAACAACAAAAGCAATAACAACAACAACAGCGACTGGGAAAAGGCTAACGATCCGATGCCCACCGTGGTATGGAAGACGCCGCCATCGTCCCTTTGCGCGGCGGGGAATCTGATCCTGCTTCGCGGGGGGGATAAGGAGAAACAGAAAAATTATGTGCAAGATGGGGGTTATGCGGAAGCGTTTCTAATGAAAGACGATGATTTGCAGGACGTGGTGTTTGGGGATCCAATGATGCATGTTATGGAACTGTATGAGCAGCGGATTGAGATATTAGCGACGAATGCAGTGACGGCGCGGTTTTCGCTACGGTAAGTACGCCTCAGGCGGGTAAATTTATTCTGGATTGGGATGGGGTTATTGGAGTTTCGGGGGATGTACCACACTATAGATAATTATCACGACATGCCTTGTTTTCACGTTTCGTTTTCTTTATATCCCATCATATTTCTTGCTTTGGGCGTGATCGTTTCACTTGTCCTTTTCCCCTCTTCTCTTTTGCTTTCGTGTTCTCTTGGTATAACTTATCCATTCATTTGATTCCCATCTGTCTGCCGGCGTATTTTATTCAGGAGGGAAACACGCACAACATGCACACACCAGTAATATGGTGCAACCTTGGGATGTTAGATGGGAATTAAAAAGGAAATGGAGAAGGGTTTTCCGTTCCTCCCCTATTTTATCTTTCTTTCTCTACTTCTTGTACTTCTTCTTTCTGTGTCGTGTCCTAGATATGAGTATCCTAGTTGCGTTGATTTTCAACGGATCCATTTGTAAATATAAATAAATATGGCTTTGTATTCCTATACGAAGCTTCTGAATCCTTCTCGAGCTGTTACCCAACTCATTGTCCTGAAAATGCCAACTTAGCCTCGCAGATATGGTAGTTTCCCAGTCTATATATGGGGATGAGCAAACTATTGCTCTCGAGTATAAATAAATGCGTTTGAATGGGTTTCAGATGCGATATACCCCCCATCAGATACCCAACCAAACTTCAAAATGGAAAACCACTCTTTATGGTATATATATATTTACATTTTTCAACTTTTAAATCCCCCCATCCTGCTTTTAAAATAATTAAGATAAAATAATCCAAGAAGCCATTTCTCTTAATAGCCTGTTTTGTGTGAAGAAGTACAGAAAAAACCCGGCAACGGATATCTAATGAGTAAATGCCAAAGGTATGTGAGAGCCGGAAAAAAAGGAGAAATAAAACCCCTACAACGCGTCAGTAATACATCCGTGACTTGCGTCCTTGACAGTTCTGTGGGGCGAGTAGAATATATTAGTGAGAAAGCCTCTTAAATAGTAACAATGAATAAACGATGAAGAGAATAAAAAAGAGACGGGATAAGAAAATACATGCCTAGCATATTTGCCTAGCGTCCCTCTCATTTTCATCCCCGTAAGAGGATTTAGTCCCTTACTCTCCCTATCGGCCCATTCCATCTTCCGCCGCGCAAGGATATCTTCAGAGACGTTCAAGTCGAGCAAGCGCTTTTCCGCGTCGATGGTGATGACATCCCCGTCTTCGACAAGTGCAATGGGCCCACCAACTGCGGCTTCGGGGACGATGTGGCCGATCAGGAAGCCGTGCGAGCCGCCGCTGAAGCGGCCGTCGGTGATTAGCGCGACGGATGAACCTAGACCGGCGCCCATGAGGGCGGAGGAAGGTTTGAGCATTTCTATTGGGGAAGTGGAAAAAAGATTAGTGCTGAATTTGCGATAACACTTGTTCCCGTCTAGGTCGGGTGAGAGATATATAACGTACCAGGCATTCCGGGACCACCCTTGGGCCCAGTGTAGCGAATTACCACGACCGTCTTCTCATCCTTTGAAATCTCATTCCGTTCCAATGCGGCGATAAAGTCGTCTTCATGATCGTAGACCTTCGCCTTGCCGATGAACTTCGTGCCCTCCTTGCCCGTAATTTTACCAACGCTACCTTCAGGAGCCAGGCTTCCGCGGAGGATCTGGATGTGTCCAGTTTTCTTGACGGGGTTGCTGAGGGGTTGGATTATCTTCTGGTCTGCGGGGAAGTCGGGGACCTTCTCAAGGTTCTTGGCTAGAGTTTGGCCAGTCACGGTCATTCCAGAGCCGTCGATGAGACCCTCTCTCAGGAGGAATTTTAGTAATGCGGGAGTGCCGCCAATTTCATGTAGATCGGCCATGACATATTTACCAGAGGGCTTGAGATCTGCGAGGAAGGGGGTGCGGTCACTGACGGACTGGAAGTCGTCGATTGTGAGTTTAATGCCAACAGAGTCAGCAATAGCAATAAGATGGAGTACTGCGTTGGTGGAGCCACCGGTGATGTTGACAAGAATCATGGCATTCTCGAAAGCCTGGCGCGTTAGGATGTCAGAGGGCCTGATATCCTCCTTGAGAAGTGTCTTAATTGCTTCGCCAGCCGCTAGACATTCTAGATCCTTGGCTTTGGATTCTGCAGGGTTGGACGAGGACCCCGGTAGAGTCATGCCCATCACCTCGATCGCGGAGGCCATAGTATTGGCAGTGTACATACCACCACAAGCACCGCCACCAGGGCAAGCGTGTCGGATGATATCGTATCGCTGAGTCTCAGTGATTTCACCAGTTAGGAATTGGCCGTAAGCCTGGAATGCAGACACGATGTCAATATCGGCGTTGTTCTGGGTTGCCGCGCAGCCAGGCTTGATAGTTCCGCCGTAGACCATCAAACTTGGCCGGTTCACTCTCCCCATGGCCATAATGACACCGGGCATATTCTTGTCGCAGCCGGGGATGCTGATGTTGGCATCATACCATTGACCGCCCATGACCGTCTCAATCGAGTCCGCAATGAGATCCCGACTCTGCAAACTGTACCGCATACCCTTCGTGCCCATGCTGATACCATCACTGACGCCTATGGTGTTGAACTGGTAACCTATAAGCCCTGCCTTTTGCACACCTTCGCGCACACGGTTGCTTAAATCGAGGAGGTGCATGTTGCACGGGTTTCCGTTGTACCAGACACTCGAGATGCCAACTTGAGCTTTCGACATATCCTCTGGGGTCAGACCTGTTGCGTAGAGCATGGCCTGTGAAGCGCCCTGGGAAATAGGTTGCGTTACATGTTGAGAAAAACTGTTGAGCTTCTTCTCTTTTGATGATGAGGATGAATACGGGGATGAAGTTGCAGAGAAAGATCGACTGGAAAAGCGTTTGGGTTAGCAACGGCAGTTTTAGCAATTTCAGCAGCTGGCAGATATATAGAACACCTCAAAACATACGAAGATAATGGAAAAATCAGCCTCTTGAAGCTGTTGGGCACCTGGGCCCGTGCTTGTAACCGGAGCATTGTGGGCGTATGTTGTATGGAGATATGACTAGGTTCGAAAGCAGCGCATGTCAAGCTGTAGCCTCCTTGTCAATCAATGGGCAAACCTCAACCTGGCAAGGTCCAAGCCAATCGATATCTAGAGCTTGACTCTGCGTCCGCTACACACAGTATGCAGATGGGGTGAAAAGTGTGTCGTCGTGATGCCGAGGATAGTTGAAGAAGTTGAAGTTGAAAAAAGGGATTATTTAAGCTTCAAGCTGGTGTGGAGAACCTTGGAAAGGCCGATGTCGGGGAAGAGGGCTTGGCGTGCGCTGGCCAATAGAGGGATGGCAAGGGTCAGCATCTACACAGTATAGATTCTGCACTATGGAGGATAATTACTTTAACTGTTCTCTTATTATTCTTATATTTGGCTATTTTACTGGGCTGTATGTATGCAGGTATGTAAACCGTGCTCTAACTATGCGGAAGGTTTTTATTATTTACAGTCATGGAAGGAGGCGAGGCGCAAAAGCAAAAATATTGAAATGAAAAGCACACAAGAGAAGGAGACAAGAAAAACGGTCATCATGTGTTCTTATGCAGACCATAAATTATGAAGGGAATAGGATCGGTAGAAATGAAGTACCGTCGTCATACACACATTTCTCTCACTGTTGTCTGTCTCCCTGCATCCAATAAATGAACGGGAAGGTCAAGCGGGGTGGACCGAAGTCAGTGGTCAGAATCGTAAGAAGCATTGGATGTCGTCATGGTATCAATCGAAGAAGAGGTATAGGCGAAAAAAAAGAGATAAGAACAAGGAAAAGAAAGGAAGAAAGGAAGGAAAGGAAGAGAGAAAAAGAAGATAAAGGGACACTGGAGAACGAAAACGAAAACGAAAACGGAAGAGCACAAACTAAAAAACGAAGTGAAGAGGGACAGGTCGAAAAGTTAACAGAAAGGAGGTCGTGGAGCAATAATAAATAGAAACACTCAGCTCTCTAAGGAACTTCTATATCCCCTCTCTTCAGCCCCTCTGGAACATCGATAGCCTCCTGTACCCATGGCATTCTTGCGATCTCATCTAGACTCATCCGCTTCGTGCTCCTCCGAAGTAGGCCTTCAACGCATGCTCTTGCACCTTCCCGTCCCTCCCCTTTAACCGGGTCCCAGTCACCGCCTTCATTGGCAAACTGGTACCAGGCCCACTCGCAGCGAGCTATCCGATGTGGCGTTCGCGCTCGAAGCTTGGCAGGATCGCCTCTGGCTCCCGGCAAGGGGTCGAAAGGAAGCCGGCTTTCCATAATCGCGTATAGTAGGACTCCCATCGCCCAAGCATCGGTTGACCGGCCATCATATGGTTGACCCATCAGTATCTCTGGAGCGGCATAGTCTTCACTACCACACCTCGTCTGCAGCAGAGGACTGGCTGGTGGCTGAGGGATGCGTCGTGACAGGCCGAGATCGCTAAGAGTGACGAGGGCACGGGGGTATGTTCGCCAGTCGGAGACATCCTGTATAACCGACGGGGGGACGTTTACAAGCACATCTATCAAAGGAGAATTAGCACGGACTTCGTAATCGAAATAGAGAAGTGAGATAAAGGTGATGTGGTTTGAGGAATGATTCAGCGGGTAGCTGTACTCTCAAGTTTAATATCCCGATGCACAATAAAATTTGCGTGTAAATATCGCACGGCAGCCACCAGCTCCGCAAATATTCTACGGATGATAGGCTGCGATAACGGGTTTACTGCCTGACTCGCGAACTCGAATAGGTCACCGCCAGGACAGTAGTCCAGAACCAACAAAGCTCGTTTGTTGTCGCTTCCAAACGCTTTCAACTGGACGAGGGAGGGATAATTGAGGGACTTGAGAATCTCGACTTCTCGATTTAACGAGGTTTCCACTCTTTCTTGGTCTGCTCCTCCGGCTGGGCCATACTCGACGACCTTTACTGCAACTAGCCGTGGGGGCATCGATGTGCTGCCACCAGAAACAGAGTCTGTTTTATCTCTAGGATCGTCTCTCACAGCCAGAACCACCTGGCTAAATGTTCCTTGGCCTAATTTGCGAAGCATTCGGTACCTACGGGGTTGTTGCGTCCTAACCGACTTGACATGGTATGTTGGGGTTTGAGACACGGGCGCCATCAGCGTTGGTACCGGATCCGTATCGCTGCTGTCATAACCGCTGCGCGTACTATGTGGAGGAGTTGGGGGCCGTGTTGGGGAAGGGAGAGCTATCCCGCGTTGTACAGCCAAATATTCCTCACGATGCATATTGTTGTGGATCATCATAGCTTGAGCAGGTGTTGTTGTGGCGTTATGGAGCAGATCACCGGATGCAGCGGTCTTGCGGGCTGGAGGAACATGAAGCGTATCTGGGCTATAGTCACTGAGACTTCGATTTCGAGCGTGTCTATTTAGTCGTATAGCCTCAGGCGAACCTTCCGATCCAGGTGGCTGAGCTTCACTGTTGGGCGGAGCTAGCCCGCCAAAAATATGGCGTCTGCTCGATGACGATCTGGGTCCCTCGGATGATCCGATCCTACGGATACTGAACGTGGACCTACTTCTCGAGGAAGTAGAGGGGGTCCGGCATGGTGACTGGCTGGTTGACGATTTCCAGGGTGAGGCAGCTAATAAGATGGGAGATGGTAACGGGGTGATATCTGTCAAGGCAGCCAGCTGCGGTGACGAGAAAACCGAGCTAGGGGAGATCGACCCAGCGCACGAATGCGCCGCTGCGAGAGCAGTTCGAATACTTGGCGCCCGGCGGGGTAAGCTGGTAGAGGATATACTGGCACGAAGAGGTATGTCAGGCTCGCGAGGGCAATCCGGGGATGGCACGGTGGGATGGATCGATGGCAGATCGGTACATATTTGAAGCGAAGGGGTCCGCGGTATTGGGGCTGGCTCTGATTTTTGCGACGGAAGTGATGTATTAATTGGGGAAGGTTTCGAAAGTATATAGTTATTTCCGCCGTGGGTATAGCCCTGCGTTGAAAGAATTGAGCCTATGTCCGCTGGTCCTGGAGCATGGTGGCTTTGTTGCGGTGAGGAGTGGAAGGACGGAAGTGGGAGGTGTTCGGAGTCGGGGTCGAGGGAGAGCTGGGTACCTGCTCTGAGCTCATTCTGGAGAGAGGGCGGCTCTACCACTGGCATTTGTAGCGGATGACGGTGCATCGCCGACAGGTAGGCGGCGCACAAGTCTGGACAGGGGGGGCGTGTTCGCGAGAGGTAGGCGAGTAAAATAAGCTTGAGGCGAGGGGGGGTTTACAGCGGCGAATGTGTGTGTGGAAAGTAACCCCAAGAAAATACAAGGGGCTATAACGTGGGTAAAGCCATACGGCAGCGGTAATATTGAATATATAGGCTGCGGCGGGAGGCGGGGAGTTGGATGACGGACAACGGGCGGCGGGGCGGAGACAAGATTGTTAAAAATTGTTAAAAATTGTCGACGTTGAATTCCCAAGAGTTGGCGGGCTAAAGGCGGCGGGCGATGACAGAACGGGTTATCCCGATTTGGTAGGCCGAGCCTCAATTTAAGGTTTGGGCGAGATCAGTCCTAAGTTTGGTAAGTTTGAAGAGGCTAAATTGTATACAGCTAGCGTTAATTCATGATTCACAGGGATTAATGCACTAAACCTGTTGTACCACTAGTTTAAACCCTCTTGATCTATATCAGGGGTTAGGATTTTGTAGGTTCAGCAAGTTTGATCTAGTCTTTGTATGTGCTACAAGTAAAGTACGTACAAAAAATTTGGGTTATCAAGAGAATGCACACAATTGAACTGTCTAGTTCAGTGGATCCTCCTCCCATCCTGCAACTTTCCCGTCTATCACTTGGCTCCAGTCAAAGTCCTCGGGAATTGGGATGCACCCATCAACTGCCATGCTTTTACTGTTTGTGTCTCCCGTGTCACTGTAGTCATCCAATTCTCCATCCCATGTATAGAATCTCGGCTTTTCTTCCACTGCTGTTTCGCGGAGCTTCGCTTTTTCCTCCTTCATCTCCTCAAGGGTCGTTTCCTGCCACGTTGCTGGTCAGTTCGTTCAAGCTATTTGTGGTGCGGGGGATATTATGTCTCCT
Organism: [Emmonsia] crescens; assembly: GCA_002572855.1. Lineage (NCBI taxonomy): Eukaryota > Fungi > Ascomycota > Eurotiomycetes > Onygenales > Ajellomycetaceae > Emergomyces > [Emmonsia] crescens. The sequence continues at coordinate 33,866 of PDND01000112.1, read as the reverse complement.
TACATGACAAATAATTGCCATTTTAGCTTCTTTCGATTCATCTTTCAAGAGAGCCTGCATGAATTCTGCAAAGTCTTCCTCATTGCACAGCGTTTTCCATCCTTCTAAGGTCCTCTTGTCTGCATCACCCTTATCACGCTCCGCTATCTTGTAAGCCCAAACTTTCTTGTCACAGCCCAGTTTCTTGGTAAGTATTTGTGATGCAATGCTAGGCTGGGAAGCCTGCTGAGCGCCGGCCAGATTTTCGGGTAAAGTTTCATCTGAAGTTAATGTGGGCCGGTTCAAATACAACACAAGTCGATGACGAAGCATGCTCGACTCAAAGTCTCCTAGCTGGCACGTCCGAGGAAGGTAAATGTCAACCGCCATCCATTCGCCGGGTAGAAGGTCTGACATAACACGGAACTGTAATCGAGTGGACGCAGACGCAGTACACTTCCCCGTGGCTTGATCTAGCCGTGCCAGCTTCTTATATGCATCTGTCGCTCTTCCAGTAGTGAGAGATGCCACCTCCTCCACTGACACTCCTGCCTTCAGCAGCCTTTGATCAATTTCCTGAAGGGCCTCCGGAACAAGCTTTTTATGCTTTCTGATCATTTTCTTCACGTACTTTTCATGGGCGGCGTCAACAGCTGTTTCTCGAAACCCTGCGTTTATACCCATATCCATATCGACATTCAAGTCATGTTGCTCATCAGCTTTCTCGCCCGAGCTTGTCGACATACCAAAGACATATGCTTCCGAGCTAGAACTCAGAGGACCGAATATGGCATCCGGATCCCATTCTGCCGACCACCCAACCTCCCCACGGTAGAATCCGTCGTGCCAAAGCCACTCAATCATATCGTTGACAGTAGCGGCCCGCTTCTCCGCATCTGAGATGGTAAGCTCCATTTTCCCTTCAAGTGCTTGAATGATTAAACGTTTCGCACCCAGTTCCAGGTTCCAAGCAGTGCATTCGCTCTCTAGCAACGGGCACTGCACAAAATCGAGGAAGTCAAACAGCTAGGTTTATATACATATGAGTAATGGTTTGGATTTTGATTAGCAGTGGGGAAAGAGTATATTAACAACTGCTTTGGTGATAGCTGTATGTAAATACTGTAGTAATCAGGGTGACGCGTAGAAGAGCAAGCTGGACAAAATTCCAGGTACCAGCTGCAACTTCCTGCCTAGCAACAAATTTGTTGTTGAGAGGCTTTACAACACTGGGCAGAACACAGAGATGTGAAAATTGTAGTATGCTAGGGGAACTATCAACAACTTGGATTTAGCTTGCACTATCAACTCTCTTGTACTTGAGTAGCCTGGATATTATTTATTGTCAGTGTTAGCCTTTCACAAGCATCAGGGAAGGTTCCTGATGCTGACCGCAATTGCCAGAACTGCCTGTGGTCGTCGTCGTGTTTTTTCTTTTGCAACGATATACATGACCATAGAGATGTAAGCAATGGCAGGCATATTCTAGGGAAAGGTTATAATTTTGATCGTACAAAAGAAATTATTATGAAACTAAAGAATCCAAGCAGAAATTTAAATTCCGTGACCATCGCCAGGACAAAAGAGCAAGGAAAAGGAAAACGGAAAGAAAGAAACGACAAATATAGTCCTCTATATATACATACAACAAAACAAACCCCGTATCATGCGAAAGTCTCCAACCGAGGAGAGAATGATCAAAGAAGATGCTCCACATACACGCCAGAGTGGAAAGAGAGGGGGTCGAAAAACTTGTGCCCAAGTATTTAATACATTGCAATGGAAAGATAGAAACAAGAAGCTTGAAATATGAGGGCGACTTTTTTCTTTAATCATCCGGAAAAACGCAAATGGCGTTGCTAGTGACGGAGCAAAATGCCGACTTCAATTGAATCTTTTTTAAACCCGCCTGCGAATAGAACAACGAAAATCACATCGAGACTATGAGAAGAACGCCCGTCTCGTAACCTATAGGACGAGTAATATTAGCAACAGCCGCCAATTTCAGTGGTAGAGGGAGTTTAGCAAGTAAGAACGTACAGCCCAAGCACCAGCAACACCGGCGACGATCCCACCAGATATCATCATAGGACGCAGGCCGCTTGTGCTTTTGAACAACATGCCACTCAAAGCACCCGCCAATATACTATTTGCCGCGTCATGTTTCCCTCTAAAATGGCCCAGAGTCGAGTTAATGCCATTATATACCATCGCAAGCACACCCGCGGAGTTGCCCAGGAACGGGCCCCTTCGGGTAATCGAGTTGAGGACACCGTTCAATCGAAGCCTGGGGGGCGCTGAGATGGGGGTTTTCCTAAGTCCTTCAATCAGACCCCAGGCACCTCCAATCGACAGCGCTGTGAGATATGTAGTTCCAGTTCCATAACTGAGGTCATCTGACCAGCCCCTTGACGGAAGTGCGGAACGAGAGCCGGGGAGGTTGTCCAGAGCGGAGTCTTCAAGTGAAAGGTAATCTAGCGTGTCTTGGTTCAGTCCGGCGAGAGGATGTAATAGCGAGGGGTCTGGCATTGCCGGGCCAGAGAGAAACGAGGAGGCATCTTGGGCAGAGGTAGGATCGAAGTGGGAAGCGGAGGGGCCGGAGGGACCGGATGGATCAGACGTAGATGAGGCCTTTCGGCCAGAGAGAGTATCCCAAATAGACATGGCGGGAGGATAATATTATATTATACACAAAGGCAGAAAATATAGAAACTGGAAAGAAATAAATAAAAAAGGATCCCTTGCGCCAGCTGCGCTCCTGACTATGCCGTCGTTCTCCGGGAAGCCCGTATTTATACAGGGGTGTTGTGTTTCTTGCTTTAGCTGTTGGAGGGAAGAAAAGTCGAGATGGAGATGAATTAATTGTCTCTTGCGGCTCGATAACAGCCATATAATTTTTCGTCGGCGATCGGAAAAACTAGCAGTCCGCACTAGACCGCTTTGAGCCGGGAATCTTGGGGTGCTGAGTCATCCGTCCAACAGCGCTCCGAGAAAAATCTTCGGTATGAGGCGGGGGAATATCAAATACAATATACAATAGTTATACGAGGGGTTAGTTTTCATTAAAAGTGCTTTTATTATAGATTTTTCTTTTTCTTCTGTTGCTAGTTATTTTACTTTTATTTTGTTTTGAATCATGGATACCCAGGAGCCGGCATCTAATAGTTCTATTACCCAACAAGAACCTCAGATACCCCTAGCACTTCAAGATCTGATATCTTCAGACTTGGATGCGATTCCGGAGAATGTGTTAAACAAGGTCACCAGGGGCCCGTTAAGGGGCTTCATCTTGCATGCCGACAACCCACTGTAAGCTTTTTTCTTCTCGTTTCCAGTAATTCGTTTTCACTAGATCAGCTAAATTAACGGGGCAGTAGATTGATCATCCCCATCTGGAAATGCCTCTTCAGAACATTTTCCTCCAACGACTTATCATCATCCCATATGGTGGCTATATGTAATGCAACTAGCGCATTTCTTGATGCGACAACTCTCTCTACAAATGAGCAGATCCGCGAGTTTGCATTGTCCGGATCTAAGCCTCCTTGGATCTCCACCTTTGAGGTTCTGCTCGACCGCTATGAGCGCAAACCGAAACCCATGAGACTAGTCCTGACCTCGTTAATCAGAATCATTTCGAGGCATCGTGACGACTCCGTCATCCAGTCAGTTCGTTCAAACATAGTTCAGTTGGTAATCCCCAACATCATCTTATGCGAACCCCGGTCAACGCTGAAGGCATGTCTGGTCTGCCTGGAGTGGCTTATCCGAAAAGACGTTCTCCCAGTGCTTGACCTAATGCAGAAGATGAAGATATGGATGCTAGATCATCCCATGGCATGGGCATCGCGATTAGAAGGACATTGCATCAAGCTTGGTGTTCCCATGAGCTGTTTTGTTGACGTAGAAAGCAGGAAAAGCATTGGAGAAAACGAATTGCTATTCTACGCTACCCAAATTTTTACCATTTCTCTCCTCCTTAATTCCAATAACCGAGATTTGGCCCTTCCAGCTGGGACATTATTTACTCTGCTGTGCCATAGACTGGAAACCGCTTCAATAGAAAACAGTTTCTTGTACGTTAGTCCGAGTACTTCATGCCCACTTTGGCAAGCTCCTCTCAGATATATCGCATTGCAAAATATAGATGCATTAGAGGCAGTGTCGGATCATTATCTCTATCCTTTGTTCAAAGCTGTTCCATCTGGGTTTCAATCATTTATCCGCACTCTACCATTCCACGACTTGCAGCCTGGTGATGCCACGACGGATGAGCTTATCGTACTTTTTGCCGCTCTTCAAATAGCCAAAGAGCTCGGCCTTGTGCAGGAAGATAGTGAGTTACAAGCTCCCTAATCACCTTTTGTGATTCTGAATTAACCAGTTTTAGGTTCCGAGGTATCTGCGGCTCCCTGCGAACCATATATTATTGAAAGTGGCCGAACTGGTGAATTTTTAATACACCCTGAACCTGCCATACGGATCTCAGCACTGTCTTTGTTGATAACAGCCCCCTCTACCACGAAACCATTCTCATCGGGCACCTTACAAGTTCTAATCAAAAACTTCCCCTATATGCATACCGACAGTGACCCCCAATATCGAGGAGAGGTGTTCAGCTTAATTCGAAAACTTATCATCAGGTTACGCGGAGGCCTATCTTCTTGTCGCAAACGGACTAACCTTGCTGATGGGTCACGGCCTGCCAATCAAAATACAACGGCGGAAAATCTACCTGTAGCTAAGCACGGCAATACCGCTGATGCCCATGTGCAGTTTTTGCGGTGGTATGTCGATTTTCTCGAACTAGAACTTCAGCCAACAATGTCCTATCAAAGACACATATCAGCCCTTAAAACTTTCGTATTGCTATTGCAGGCAGGTCTGGATAGCAGAATTGACTCTGTGCACTTATCTAGACTTGGCCATGATCAAACCTCGTGGGACTGCAGTATTGAAATATTCCGACCAACTCTTTTCAGAGCTATTGGTGATTTGCTCATAAATCCATTTGACGACGTCCGTGCTACAGCTCTGATGCTTCTGAATATGTTTCCTCAAACACATATCCAAACAACCCCCGCAAATGACGGAGAAGAATACATATTGGAAGGGCGGTATTCACATTCACGGCTACAACTAGTTAAGGCTCTGGAAAGAGCAGAGCGCGTGGCAAGCCGCACTAGTAGAGCTGATCACGCCGATGCCGTGGCCCGCCTCTATCACGTTTTATTCGACCTGGCTAGTTGCAGCAAATCCCCAGATACCGGTAGAAACTGGTATGAGCAAAAACAGCGTATCGTGGAAAGCCTTCTTACGACTTTGGAAGAAAATCTATATTCCACAGACGGTTCGTTCCGAAACGCAATCCGAGAGACTTCTGTGCACGGCTACATATCTGCGCTAAGGTAAGCAGCAGCACCTTGGCTCTTCTCGGAGAATAGTGAAAATCTTTTGCTAATAACGACAAATAGGTATATCGTGTCGACCCCTCAGTTCTATTCCTTGTTCCCTTCACCGACAAATGGACCACCATATTGGAGGCTGTATCACGATCGACTCGTTTTAGTCTGCGAAAATGTTTGGCTCGGTGTTCGGGCCATGCTCTGTATAGATTCTCCCGAAGGACAGGATGAGGACGCAGCAGATGAGCTTAAGGGGCCGAAGGATTTGTTATCGTGCTCTTGGCGGGCCTTGCGGGAATCCAGGTATTATCTTCATCGCTACCAAATTGGAAAAATGGTACTAATTCAAACTAAACAGCATGCTTCTCCACGCCATATTACTCAATTCGACCTACGCCCCCGACTGCCCCAGCACTGGACTTGTCGAAGCCGATTTCAACAAAATGGGAACACTAAGTTTTACGCAGCTTGCGGAGCTACGACACCGTGGTGCATTTTCTGCAGTTTCTCAGACTTTCACGGCTTGCTGCCAAAGATGCGCACAGGCAATGGACCCGGGCATTTCCAACCTTTTAAATGTCTGGTACAAGGTATTTGTCTATTATATCTATCTCTCTTTAGAAAAACCACATTAACCGTAGTAGGGTGCTTTGAAAATCATCGACCAGCAGGCGTCGAAGCTCACTCGAAGATCCGCAGGCCTCCCTGCGCTGGTCACAGGGATAGCCTCATCTCAGCCGGATGGTCCTCTTTTCCGTCAAATCATGCATGATACTCAGGATATTGCCAGCTCAAGTACATCTGCTAGTGCTCGCGGGTCAGATATCAAGTTACCTCAAGTTCATGCCTTAAATTGCCTCAAGGACATTTTCACGAATACAAAACTGGGCCCGTCGACAGAACCTTATGTCATGCCGTGCTTAAAGATCTCTGCTGAATGCTTGGGATCGAAAATGTAATTCTCCCCTCAAGTTTGGGTTGAACTTGGCTAACATGTAGTAACAGATGGGCAATCCGTAATTGCGGATTGATGCTTTTCAAGGCTTTAATGAATCGAATGTGTCGTTTTAAGGCAGGATGCAGCGCAGGCTTAGGTGGAAATTCCGGATCTGAACCCGGTAGCAGAATCGTTTTTCAAAAGTATCCTGGCTTAATTGAGCTATTGGCGCAACTCTTGCAAGATCCCATCCCAAGCAAAAAACAAGAAACAAGCGCCCAATCATGGGAACTTTCCATAAAAACAGAACGAGTCTTCCCAGCCCTGGAGTTAATTGGAGAGAAGGTACCGTCCTTTTCAGGGGAGGAAGAAAAACTCCTAAGAACCCTTGTATTCGAGCAGTTTCGAAGCCCTGTATGGGGTATCCGGGAACATTCAGCGCGTATATATGCGTCCCTCCTTAGACATGAAGAGATACTGGCGACAGTTTGTGAGCTTTCTGCAATTCCCCACGAACCTGCCCGACAGAACCAGATCCACGGAACGGCATTATGTATTAGATATGCTTTGCAGAGACTCTGGATTTCCTCCAGTGGATATTGGCTAGGTAAGAAGCATCATTTTGTTCGAAAGGCATGTTTGCTTATGCTTTCTAGATGACTCCGGAACGGCTCTCGTTAGTGTGAAGAAAGTTTTCCGAAATCTTTTTCCGCACGCCAAGTCTCCGTTCGTGCAGGCTGCATTAGTCGGCGTACTTAATGATGCCATTGAGGCGGGTATCCGTTGTGGCCTTGAAGGTGCGTGTTATCACTTATTTGAATTGCGAGACTAAACCTACTGACTGAATATTAGACGCTGTCGTACCCCAAATCAATGCACTTTTAGAGGAACATGGGCTTTTCGATATGCTTGCTGATCTGCTTTCGCAACCGAAGGCTGATACACCCATCTTCAGATCTTCATTTCTACTCTTAAGAGCACTCTCTATCTCGAAAATTAGCATTCTCCTAACACGGAAGTTGTCATTAGAAGATCTATTGGTGTTTATAAACTCGATCTCAGTAATAGACACTGATACCACCTGTTGGTTGCTAAACCATATACATCACAGTTTCAGCTGTCATAAACAGTCCCAGGTACAGAGAATAAACCTCTACACTGCCATGATTAAGGGCGCACGCTCTCAGCAAATGCAACTTGCCATTATCTCAAACCTAGCGGACGACTTGATGTTCATTTTTGAAAAGCATAGCCAGATACCCGATGAGTTCGACTTCCTACAACAATGGGTTGTATCTGCAGATATTCCGGAAAACAGTGATGGTGTCAGCATATGGAATCGTGATATGGTGAATGCGTCGTTACGCCTACAAGGATGCTTGTTGGCGCTGAGAATGCTGTCCTTCGATGTTCCTGAAGTTTTCTTGGGGTTCAAAACAAGTCTGGATAAATGGGTTCAAAGCTTACGTTTCGCGATGGGGGATGAAACCGTGAGTTGGAATGGAATCTCCCTGAGACTAATGTTTGCTAACCAATTGTTTAGGAATTATCCACCCGCCATGCAGCTGCTGTCTCAATGAAAGCCTTCCTCTCGGGATTGAAAATAAGCAATAGGCATCTAGAGCTTAAGCCCTTTATACTGGAAACATATCTTGTTTTATATGGGATGCTCAACGACGATGATGAGGACATTAGATACATTGCGGCTCAAGCAGCGTCCATACTCTTCTCGCTTGAATCTGATAGCACAAACCAAGCCACAGCATTACTCCCTCTCGCTGCTAGCTCGAAGTTGGCCGATATCCTTGCTGACAATTTTGCGAACTCTACAACACTGTGTGCAGAAGCAATGGCTCGATTCCTCGGACTGTCCATCAACCTCTCAGGCACTAAAGCCAACCATACTACAACTATCACTTCTGTTTCCAGGCTCCTCGCTGAATTTCAAACAGAGAGCACAGTTCTATTCCAAGAGGAAAAGCAGAACTTGTTTGTTGAAGATGCGCGGGAGGTTGAGACATGGGCCAAAGTTCTATCGCGATTAGTAGTGGAGCGAGAAAACACAAGCTTCGCTCTGCGATTCTACTCCTGGGTCGCTGATGGTATTTGCACGCTGATAGAGGCAACGCGAGAAGCCGGCGGAGATGGTGTGCTAGGCTGGATATCAGATCCAGATGTTTTCACCTTGGGCGTTCGGGTCATTCGAGGTGCGAAGATTCTCCTCCTTGTACCTCCATCTGAAACTTTGGTCTTGGATAAATCTCTGGTCCGTCAAAGACTGGAGGATTTATGGAATCACGGTCAAAAGATCGGCATGCACCATTGTTGGTTATCCATTCTGAGGACAGCAATTGATTGCGAGGCACGCTCCTAGAACAGCTGTGACATTCATACTTTTTGGCAGAAGAAAGGTGTAATTTTGCTGTTTTATTTTTTACTTCTTTTCTATTCTCAATTAATTTCTTTCATGAATATTACGTTTTTCTTCTTTCAGGTGTCGAGGGAAATTCCTTTTGTTAGTCGTTTTCATTTATCTACGACACATTTAAATCGCGACAGTTGCCTCTTTGTTGCCGGGCGAAAGGTCCCTGTCTATTATTGTTTTGATATGAATTTCTTTTCCCTCAACTCAAAGCCAGTAGCTACCCAGAGGCTTTCTTATCCAGATATTGGTATGTTTTCATTCCTGGAATTCCTTTCCTTCTAAAATATGCCATATCGCTTGCTAACGGATGTTAAAGAGCTACTTGCTAAGCAGCCAACCTTAGCCCCTGAGATAGCTACCATTGAACCACGCCCTGAACGCGATATTGAACAAGGATTATTTGACACCTCGCGCAACGGCATATTGCATGGATTTATGCCTGGCATGCGAGGTCTCTAAATATTTCGAGATCCAAGCGCTTCACTAGGAGTATTCCAAACCATTTCGAACCCTTCAAATATATCACCACCTCGATTCTACCCCATAAAGCCATGCATCCCAATCATGCCATCGTTCTCATCCTCGTCTTAATACCGGTATTTGCATTCATTGTATATAGACTGGGCGTCCATCTCACCTTCGTTCTCTACCACAATGTCGGAATGAACAAAATGATGTTAGAGACACGTGAAGTAGAGGAAGCCATCGTTGCTCAGGAAGCTGTGACAGCTCAAGCTGCCAATCCACCGCCTCCCCCTGCTCCGCCTGCCCCATTTCCTGCTCCTCAGCCAGCGCAACCGCCCGCCAACGGACCACCAGCTAATAATGGACAACCGGCGAACGCATACCCGGGCAATGCAGCGCAAGCAAACCCACCACAACCAGCAAATGTGAATGGGAATGGAAATGGAAATGGGCAACCAGCAAATGGAGCGCCAGCCAATGGACAACCAGCTAATGGACAGCCGGGGAATGGACAGCCGAGGAATGGACAGCCGGGGAATGGGAATGGGAATGGGCAACCGGCCAACGGACACCCTGCGAACGGAGCGGGAGGTGGGGGAGCACCCCCCGCAGCCAACGGTCACCACTAGCTGTCAACTGCGTGGAAGTTGGTATATTTTCTTGCCTTCGGGGTTGATACCGGGATAGGGTCGAGATATATCTGTTAGTTGTTTAGAAAGAATTGGAGACGAGAGAGGTAATACTACCAGCACTGTTTGCTACCAATGCAATGGCGTTGAAATGTATGTAGGTTATAGCATTTACAATATCAACATGCTGCATTCAAGCCTCCCTTGTTTGTTTCTGTTCTGATAGTAGCTGCAAACATTTGTAGAGCTAGCTAGTCGTATAAACTCTCTTCGAGTATCCAGTCGCAATCAACAGGCCCATGGAAGAAGTTTTGTTTCTCCTTTATATCACTCTCGAAACTTACTTTCTTTCATTGTAGTGATTGACGGTTCCCACTTCAAATCCCTTCTTCAAGACTCTTTGGCGGACTCTCTATTTTTAGAAAAAATACAAAGTATGCTTTTGTTTGTTTTCGTGGATAATTCCGGTGGTGTTATTCGGTCTTTATACTATATCTGAATTTATAACGTGTAGCTACTTCCTCCTTTTCTCACCAAATCCCTCTGTGACTTCCACCAGACAAGGCATTTTGCGACTTCAATACGAAATACTTCAATTTCCTGCAGCCAGCTAAAAATCAGTCTTTTCATCATTTCTGTTAAACAACGGTTACTATCTTCCCGATCAGGATTCAAGTCAGCTCCAGATCATTCATGCTACCAAGGTCGATGTCAATGTCCTCCATATGAGCCAGCCTTTCGGAGGTAGAGAGCCAGCCAACAGGACACAACTTCGCACCAACTCCGCCTGCTCCCGGAGCCATGGCAACGCTAATTCCCATATCAACCTCTTCTCAGACAACAGATAAAGGGCAGACAGAATACGAACCCGACGGAGGTTGGCATTCCTGGACACCGGAGGAGCAAGGTGGCATCCTCGCAGCATCAATACTAGTGTTCCTTTTTCTCTTCGGATTGACTCTATTCGTCTCTCTTCGTGTCCCAAAACGGCACAGAGAAAACAGACTGGTAGATACAGAGCGGGGAATGCGGGAGAGACGGGAAAGAAGAGAGAACCAGAGACAGAGGAGGAGGAGGAGGAGGAATTCGGGAGGGTTGGCATCAGTGTCACGGGCGCTGCCAGGTCCTAGACCTCAACAAAACAGAAATACATGGGCATTTGCTACCAGAGATAGCTATAGGCATGGAATCACGAGGAGGTTCAGTTCCGATGAACGCCACCGTTTGGCACCAGACAGATATCGAAAGAGGACATGGGAGCCAACTGCAAGATCCTACGGCAGAGATAGCCGCGAGCAAAGGGCTGCACGACGCTCACGATCGTGTCCGGGTCCACGAGACAAGGGGACTTTTGAGGGAAGAGCAGAGCCTAGCGGGGAGCGATCACGCCAGAGCGGAGGGCAAAGGCCCCGTGAGAGCATGATAGTCTGTGATGGGAGTGACGAGACACTCGAGAGGCGGGTGGGCAGTGATTTCACTGACAGTTATGATGACGGAGACCCAGGGCCGTCAACACGGACGGGAAACGAGAAGGCGAGCACACATCAGCGTAATCGGAGCGAGGGGGTCGTGCGAGTAGAAAGACCTCCTCGTCACATGCGGTCGTATAGTGTGGATTAACCATTCAGGGCATAGATATTGTTGATGGCAATGTGACAGCGATATCTGAAAATTGTTGCGCTGGAGTTGTGTCTTATTTTTATACGTATATACCCCTGTATTTCTCTCATTTCCCCTATCTCTCTTATCTACTATTGAAGTTATTTTCCCTCTTGCTCCTAGTATGGGGAACGTTAACGATATATAATCGAAAATTGCAATAGATAACTAAATTCCTGGTCTATGGGAAGTAAACTGCAACGTTTACCAGTAACCCTGTATGATGCAATTTGATACCCGCCGAAAGTTCTCAGCGAAAGTGGGCAAGGCTCTTTCTAGATCTTTCGACAGCAGGATGCCCAATTAACAGCAAATTCCCGATCTCATGTCAACGGCTAACATTGAGAATACGTAAATAGGGTGCTGACACTGACTATTGACTTATTTGCCCTTTAGCGTCTGCAACTTTTGAATTTCTTAGGGGGATGGCAGAAGACAAACACAAACAACTCATAGGTATGGATGTATTGTTTGTTAGAAAAAATATGAACCCACATCAATCCCTAGTAAACTGCAATAAAAAATAACATTGCCTGGCTTATTCCATGTATCTGGTGGCGTAATTGCCTGATATAGATAGAGAAATGCAGACATGTATATAACTTGATATACCTCATAATAGAAACGGATCGTATTTGAAACAAAATGGAAAGAAAGGAAAAGAAAAAGAAAACGAAAAAGAAAAAAGGCATTAAGCCATATCTAAATCATCGATAACCAGCATCAAATAGAGAAACATCAGTATATCCATATCCGAATAGGACGCGAATATGATGGGTATTAAAGCCATGGTATTATACGTGTTCGTCGGGCTTGCCATGTTGCTTTTTTTCATCAACAATCTATGCATGTGCATACGGAACACATGTTTCGGTGTCTATCAATACCCCCCAAGTGATGACAACGATGACTTGGAACTTCAGTTGCCCACATCGGCATATCTCCGGAACCCGGCGGGTGAGCAGCTAGGAGTCGGGCCAGGCCAAAGCGAGGGAGATATCGAGCAGAGCGAAGAACAAGCTGCACCTGGAAATGGTAGTTCGGGTCAAGCAGACGGAGCGCCGGGGCATCGCAGGACAGACAAAGAAGCAAGAGTACCCGTTCGAGGCTGGGAGTCATCAAGTCCGTGACAGTCGCTTACGGTATGAATCCCACGTCTTCCTATATTGCCAGATCAAAGAATATGCTAATAATAGTTATGTAGTTATGTCCTTGATGGCTCAGATATCCAGGAAGAGGAACCGAAGCAGGCCCGGAAAGTTAGGAGTAATTATATCAGGGCCAGCACCACCAACAGCGCCAGATTGAGGAGGCTGTAAAGAGGAAATGGATTTTCAGAACTCGACAAATGTTCGATCTGACGAGTGAAATAACTGCGCTAAGGTTGACCACAAGCCAGCGCAATAAGCGGAGAATGCGAATATCCAACGGCGACGGATGATCGATATTACGAAAGTATAGTTGACAGCACCCATGTAAGTACTGTACAGTACATCACCTCGGAGCGGAGGAAATGCAGAATTCGCCATGGGCTATGGCCAGGGAGACCTTAGTTCCTCCACAGGATGACCAGCAAAAAAAGTTGCTAAAGGCCATTAATTCCCACGTTGTTAAAAGTGTAACTGAACTGAAGAAGAGGCGCGTTGGGGTCTGTTAAGTTCAAAGATTAGTTAAGGCGACTGTAAAATTTTATGTACGGAGGATAGAACAGAGTAGCAATCAGTCAACGCCCTTGTATAATCGTTGGATAGCCGCAATGGCTCTAGAATCGAGTTTGCCACTGGTATTTTCTGGTCTGAATTATTATCATCATCATTCGAAGATTTTGATAGGGGATGAGGTTATTTAATTGTGCAGCCTAGAGGGTCGGGTTGTAACTTCAAGTTGGTATTGAGGCCACAGAGGAGCACAATAAACTATGAGGCAGTTGTAATAACATTGCGCAGTGAATCATCTATCGCTTTGTCTTTATTATTCAAACGCAATCGAGGTAAACAGCGGCAGTGTCGAGACATTGGAGGAGTTGTTTATTGTTGATGTTTATTTTTATACTCTGTATAACTAAAGGGTGTCAGTGTTGGTGACGTTGTGCAGCCAAGGAAATATTAATAAAATGCGCCTCATCGATCAAGCTGCAACATCCAAACCGCTAACCACCAACTAATACATATACATACGGAGCACAACGTTCAACAACAGATCTTGCTCCAGGCTTATACCACATCAGACATACGCTGCTATATATTGTAGGCGATATCTTATTCCACTTCTTTTTTTTCCTATTGCAATTCCGCTGTTCATGCTTCCTGTGCCCAGCATCTTTGGCTGAGTCGCTCTGGAGATACTGAGCCTACTCCGGCAAGATGTGGAACGACGAGGACAACAACCCCTACGGATCCTTTGATCGCCATCAGGATGCCGAAAGTGAACCTTTCCATGAAGGGCCCGCGTCCTCCAGTGAGAAATTGCCCCGTATTCCCGTTCTTACTTAATGGTAAATGTTCCAACTGACCCGATGCTCTCCCAGCCTTCGAAGCTCCCTCCACCCCGCAATCCACGTCCTCGAACCCAGACCCCCCTCCAGATTATGTATCCCGATTAGACAGTCCTATCAACCATGATGTGGACCAAGACGAGGTGGGGGACTATGCGCATCCCGAAGAAGATCAAGGCTATCCGCGGAAGAAGGGGGTTTACCAAAGCCGAATAGAGCAGATCCTCTATGAGCACCCAGAGCTTCCAATTCTCATCACACATGCGGGCAAAAACCACGAAAGCGGCGGCAGCTTTATTGTTTATACAATACGGACGGGGGTACGTGCATAGCCAGGAGAATGATATTTTTCTCTTATTATTGTTATGTTGCTTTTAACCTGACAATGCCTACCTACAGGATCTGGAGGTTCGACGTCGATATTCCGAATTCAGCTCTCTACGCGCTACCCTCACTAATCTTCATCCCACCCTCATCATCCCTCCCATACCTGAGAAGCATACAATGGCGGATTATGCGGCGAAACCTACCAAGGCTAAAGAAGATAGCTCCATTATCGACTTGCGAAAGCGCATGTTAGCGGTCTTCCTAAATAGATGCCGGCGGATGAAGGAGATCCGGGAGGATGGAGTGTGGTGGAGATTCCTAGATCCAAATGCAAGCTGGGTTAGTGCATCCCGTCTGATATAAAAAGGCCGCAAGCTGTCTTATGAACCCAAGTGTTTAACTTATCTTACAGACCGAAGTACTTCATTCACATCCCGTCTCCTCCATTCCCAAAAACAACCTCAAAGCGCCTCCGCTCGACCCCGCAAACCCGAAACCCGCGCATGCCTGGCTTCCAATTCCTTCATCATCCGCAAAGCTGAAGTCATCTTCAGCCACCTCTCCGTCTCCTTCAGACCATGCCTCGTCAGGTCCAGGGAACGGGCCTTTCCTTAGCCGTTTCCCCCCAACGTCGCGCAACCTTAGTGAGCAAGATCTAGATCCATACTTTGTAAACTTCGAGGCATCAACCCGTGAGCTCGAACTACTATTGCAAGGAAACATCGAAAAAGTAAACCGGCGAACGCTCACCCATCTTTCATCACTTTCGGCGGACCTCATGGAGCTTGGCGCCCGGTACAACGGGTTCTCCCTCTCTGAACCTTCCGCGACAGTTGCCGCAGCGATAGAACGAATCGGACAGGCAGCCGATACCTCATATATTGAGACAGAGGAGCTCTCTTCTACGCTAGGTGCAACATTCGCAGAGCCAATGAGGGAGAGTGCGCAGTTTGCCGGCGTCGTCCGCAGCGTTCTCCGCTACCGCGTCCTCAAGCGAATCCAACAGGAAATGACACGGGATGAGCTCAGCAAGAAAAAAGCATTACTGGACTCCCTAGAACGGAGTGAGCTTGAAGCCAAAAGGATCGAGCAGTATCTGAACCGCACAGGGGGCAGCAGCACCACCCCCACGAAACCAAGAAGATCGTTGTCTGAATCATCCGCATCCAGTATCCCGGAAACGGGAACTACTGAAGGAACGAGATCAAATGCCGAGGATACCGCGTCGATCGACTCAGATTTCCCACCAGGGCCTGGTGATTCTCCGCAGCCATCCGCATCACAGGGCCTACCTCAGAGGCCCCTTGACCAGCCGCCATCACCTTCACCGGGTCACCGTAAAAGCCCCAGCGGCAATTTCGTGACGAATAAGATATTCGGAAGAATTAGCCATGCGGTTCACGGATTTGTTGATGTTGACCCGGAGAGAACCCGGCGAGATCAGATTGGGAAAACGAAGGAGACCTTGTTGCAGGTTAGTTTCTTTTGTTTTTTGTTTTTTTTCAGTTTTTTTCAAGTTTTTTTCCATATCTCCAAACACTGCTATCACTTAAAGGAAACTGTTATACTAACCCCGTTGTTTCATTGTTATTTACAGTTGGAAC
Organism: [Emmonsia] crescens; assembly: GCA_002572855.1. Taxonomy (NCBI): domain Eukaryota; kingdom Fungi; phylum Ascomycota; class Eurotiomycetes; order Onygenales; family Ajellomycetaceae; genus Emergomyces; species [Emmonsia] crescens. The sequence goes on along the minus strand of PDND01000112.1, from coordinate 17,942 downwards.
AAGCTCTCGAAGTATCCGAGAAGGACGTCAAGGATGCTAGTTCAGGTGTCTTGCAAGATCTAAAACGGTTCCAGAAGGAAAAGGAAGAAGACCTACGGCGATATATGGTATGTCCCATCCCCTTATGTTTCTTTTATATGCTTGTGGGAGGTCCTTGTTCTTTGTTTAACTTTCTTCTCTTCTCTTCTTCCAGGTATCTTACGCCCGCTGCCACCTGGACTGGGCGCGGAAGAACCTTGAGACATGGACCGAGGCGAAAGAGGAAGTGGACAAGATCGTAATCCACTGAGTTGTTTTTCAAACTACAGTACCCCTACTCGTGTGAGGCGGGTTTGTGCTGCTGTATTAGAGCTTGGTCATTCCAAGTGCGCTTGCGTAGTACTTACTTAACGCGGGGCAATTGGTTTATTTATTTTCATTCGTTCAAAAGAAGAAACAACCTTGAATATTTCCAATGAACCTAAAGCTAATTCTTATGAAAAAATGAATGATGTAACTTTGCATGATGAGTTCTTCGTTTGCTTTGCTTTGCCTTGACTCTTTTTATTATTTATTTTATTATTTATTTTTTGGAACATGTCTTTGTAACTTACATGATAACAACAGGAATCCAGTTTCTATATCATGTACGGAGTAGTTTTGACTATATAGTCGGAGAGGGAGATAAAGACCCAGTCTATCTATCACTTTCAAAGACTAGGCATATTTTTCTTTCCTTTTCATTTTCATTTTGTATTGAAGAATGCTATATATATTAAATAAAACTTTCACCTCAAGCAGCCAGTTTAGACGGCCCTCACCGCTTCGGGTCTGCAGAGCAACCTAGGTACTCATCCACCTCACGCGATTCACACCTGAGCCACACCCAGATCGCGCTACAGTAGCTCAGGGCTCGGCATTGGTTTGCTCGCGTCCCACCAACCTACATTAATAGCTAACTCCTTCATCAGTTGCCTTCGCAGACTTCAAAAGCTCCTCGTTTCCCAAGCCAAAAACGTCACAAACTGCCACCGCCCCCCACGAGGAGAATGCCTCCCTCTACCTCTGGTTGGAACACCTGCCTGAGCTTTTTTCTAGGAGCTGGCACCGCGCTGTTCATCACGTCTTTGCCGATCATTTACTACTCAACCGGAAGTCAATATCGCAAGAGACAGCAGAATCGAACTCTTCCGCCACATGTTAAGCTGCCGTATTTTGCTCCTGATATACCATGTTCTCTCCCAACACCAGCTGAGATCCAGGAAGCCCCTCTTCTAATCGGCCAGAACGGGTACAGGGTGGTTAAAGTTGGTGACCATTTTGTTGTCAAAGTACGGCAGGGCAGACCAGGTTGACCTCCTGGAAGGGCTTAATATGCTTTTTGCCCAACAAGCAACCAAAGTTAAGGTCCCACGGGTTTACGCACTTTACAACGAACCCGAGTCATCAACAAATTATGTCGTCATGGAATACATCAAAGGCGACACTCTGAATACTCAGTGGGCATACTTGACCCATGGCGAGAAATCTGAGATTGCCACGACACTCAGACAGTATTTTGATGAACTACGCGGCATCTCCTCACCAGGGGACTTTGGGAGTATTGGGAAACGCCATCTTCTGCATGGTATATTCTGGACCTCACAGCCTACACCTTCCATCAACGGTCCCTTCAACTCTGAAGCTGCACTGAATGAGGTTCTGGCTTTGAAATATCTTGCGCCCGCTGACACCCGTACCACCTACAAAGCGGACTTCTATCGTCGATCATTATCACGTGTTTTCCGCGGCCACGACCCAACGTTTTCGCATGCGGACTTTCAGCGCAAGAACATTATAGTTGGACGGCTTCCCAGCGACGCAAATGCAAATACCAACCAATACGAAGTGAGTCTCATAGACTGGGAATTAGCTGGATAGTACCCTGGCTACTGGGAATACTCTGTGGCAATGTGTGCAAGCAGATGGGATGATGACTGGGACGAATGGGTTGCCAAAATCTTACAATCTTTCGACGCGGAGTTTCCTTGGTTGAGGATGGTGTATCTGGAGTTATGGTCCTGATTTTGTTGTCAGCAATACCCATTTGGCTTCTTTTCCCTTTCTATCTCCCTTAACACAAGGGATTTGTTGTGATGGAACGGTCTTTCTCTCTTCCCCCGCTCTCTCTCTTGCGCTCATACTCTCACAGAACACATCCACCTGTGAAGACTGACGATTCTCTGTTAAGGGTTAGCCACTAGTAAAGTCCAACAACCAGTTGTTGGAGGGCAAATGCAAGCGAATCATGATTGGAACATTCCATCCACCTCTCTTCTCTTACTTGCGGCGATCTAATTACAGGGAATTGGGCAAGAGGGTTCTTAATGGTGTAGAGTCCCTATTTTCACGCGATGTAGATCTGCAGACCTCCATATTTACGCAGCGGAGATTCCTTCGAGATAGTTAACAACTTTTTTTCCTTCCTTTTCTTTGTGCTACGTCTTGTTACTAGAACCAACCCCTTACTCTCAGAAAATTTTATAATCTAATACGCCATTCAATTTCGGCCGCAATCCATAGACAATGGCTTCTTGGTGTGAGCCATGTGGCCGGCCTCTCTTCCACGCGCTCTCCGCCCATACTCTTCTCGCATTATCAATATCTGATTTGATTTTGCAGCCACCCTTTGCGCAGCCGCCTAGCGTTGCGCACTTTTAAGAGCTTGGTCGCACAGGGATCTGCTGTCATGGAAGTTTCTCGCCTCCGCGGTTTTGCTTGATTTGACCTTCAGCTTCAGCCCCAAGATATCGATCTCCCATTCATTACCGGCGATTTTTCCCATCCAACCTAACTGATCTGTGCTTTCACCAATCAATGTGTTGGCTCGCAGCCTTGTGAGTGCGCCGCATATGGCGGAGAGTTTCACTAGTCTTGGTGAGATTGAGTTAATTGACAAACTCCCAAATTACTATCTGGTCCTAGGGAATAGTGGTTAAGGACATGGGATATTATTAGCAAATACATGCCTTGGTCATCTTGTAAGCGCCTGGTGGTTGAGATGTGAGGCACAGCATATCACTGCTGTGCCGCGCTTTTTTGCCAATTGTTCAGAGCTAACCCAACTGTGCTGGGCTGCCTCCGCAAGCCAATAAATAGTGTGTTGATAGCAATACCTAGTACCCTTGTGATTCGCACTTCCACATGAACCAAGCTGAAAGAAAAGAAAATACATGTACATGTACAAAATGCGATCAGCTTTGGGTATCTCAAATGATGCTAGAATATCAATGGCGGCTTTTTGCTTGGTCATTGTTGCCTAATGTAACTTTCATCGCACACTGATGTGACGTGAGCATTTCAAGTATCCCAAGGTTCTAAAAACCTGTTTGCTGTGCAGGCAACAGGGCTTCCACATCGCCATTACATGTACACCTGAAGACTGACCAGTCATAAGCAAAACAGAAGTTGCATCTGCAGCCTCACACTTATACCAAATTTAGCACCTCTTTTCATCATTCGTCACATAGTTTCCGAGCTGCCTGAAGTCAAATAAGAAAAAACCCAATTTGATTGGCCAGGCGCCAGTGAGCTCTTTGGACCAGCTGGACTATCTATCTTGTGTCATTCATGCATCGCCGAGATCTTACGAAACTACATCCTTAACCAGAGTTTGCGCTACGCCGCATTTTCTTGCCAATCGGGTTGGTAAGCAAAAGATGATCCCGAAAGTATCTGAGCGTTCGATGTAGTCCGTTCCCCACATGGTGCCTGTTGGACAACCCTGTTTGCTGGCGGCTATTCTCTGGATGAGGAGTGGTGGAGAGGACCGTTCAATGGCCTCAGCGCATAAGCAACAATTTAATTAAACGTCCTTCCCCTACGGGTCCGTATGTTGAATTTCATTAGGCAACATATAGCGACAACCCGAAAACCATGAGGATGTCCCTAGCATGCCGAGAAACGATGGAATCCAACTGAGTTGATTGGCGCTATTCCTTGAACTTCGACGGCTTTCCCACAGAGCAATTCCCTACAACGCTCGAGGCTGAACTTAGCGTCTGAGACTGCTGCTCTATGTTTGTAGTTGACACAAATCAGTCGGCATAGGTCAGTTTGACCTGTGTTGACCTGATCTGTGTCAGCGGAACTGTGCCAGCTCACATAAGCACCTTGACCCAGAGACAAGAGGCCTATCCGATACGGCACTGTATTTTTGGTGCTCCATACACATGGACAACAGTGAGGCCTTGAACACATTTTTTAACATTCGACATCGATCTGGGAGAACCGTCGCCAGCCAAGGCGGCCACCTAAATCAATGACACGTAGCTGACTGCCTGCACATATCCTTTGCTTTTTTTTTGCTGGATGCCCAAGACAGGACCCTTATCTCCCTTTAAAGAAATCATGGGAATCGCCGAAAGGCAAGGCCACCCTGTCGTGGTAGCCACCCAAATTATGCCACGTAGGGTTAATGCTCGTTCCCTGCAAAAATGTAGCCCAAATACTCTACGTCGCAACGTCGGTGGGTGGGAAAATGCGGGGCATGAGGATTAGGGAGCGTTCTTCAGAGCCTCATGATAACCAAGATGCCGCAAGATAAATAAGCTACCGTGTCTTGTCCCCCCGCAGACCCAAAATTAACGCAAAACGATATTTTGCTGAGCAAAGGGCCGAATAAACTTTCACTTTTAGCTCCTCCCTTCATCGGAATTTTGATCCTCCGTCAGCCATGCCATCCGAAAGCCTGCCGTCCCCTTCTGTAGTAGCCCAAGTAGCCAACGCTCAGGTTACTGATATTCAAACCATAAAAGAATTTTTTGACCAGTTCAAGGCGTTATCTTCGACGGGGGGGTTAAACGCCATTTCGACGGTTTGTGACGATAACACCAAGCTACAGAGACAGCTACAGTCTAAGGATGATGAGCTTGCAAAACTCAAGAAAGAAATAGGGGAGCAGGAACAAAATAAGGACACAGCTATCAATGAAATGTTTCGGGCTAATGAAAAAGAGAAGAGCAAGCACGACAAAACCCTAGAGCAAGTACAAGCCCTTCAGACGACTGCTGAGGAAAAAGAAAAAACATTCGCTGAACAAGAAAAAACGGTGCATGACCTTGAGAGTAAAGTCAAGAAGCTTCAAACAGACTACGAAAGTCAAACGGCAGGTCTTACACAGGCTCAAACCGATATCGGTATCCTGCAACAAAATCTCAAGGAAAAAGAAGTGATCATTGACAAAATGAGGAAAGCAGGATCAGAGTTGAAACAGTCGCTGTACTCAACAAAGAAGAATGTCAAAGAATTGGAGGAACAGAAATCTTCATTAGAGGAATCACTGCAAGTCGATCAAGCTCGGCTGGGTAAACTGGAAGCGTTTGCAGCTGAATGCCATGAAGGGGACGAGGATTTCATGTAAGCCATACTCGCAAATGAAGCTCACCACAACACACTGACATCAACCAGGATGGATGGTTTTACCAATCTTTGGGACTATGCCACAACAGAGATGTACTCTTACTTGAAAGAAGATCTTCCCAACGAGGTTCTCCAGGTACGTATGTACCGTTCCAAAAAATATAACACCTACTTATATCAATTCCATCGCAGAACCGCCCAGTCTGGGACGATTTTAAGAAGCAAACTGACCTCGCTCTGCGGCACCGTGTCTCACTCCCATGCTCTAACTCCACGGCGGCAAAATATATGCGCCTGGTCGTCATTTTGGCTATCCTGGCGAGAGAAATCGACAAGCATATCTTCCAGCCAACGTATATTGTTCCTGAAGATACTCAAATTCGAGAGGTTCTTGTTAAGCTGGCAGCGAGTGACAGTGAGAAAGAGTTATTCTGTCGGTCCATGCTTCTTTCGATCGATCCGGATGCCCAGTCCGAGGCTCGCCGTTCGCGGATTCAAGCTGTTGTAAGGAACGTATCGTGGCACCTTTATAAATTGTTTTCGGAGACGGAGTACAATGGAATTCGTCTAAGCGTGGAAAAAGTCGCACAGAGAGCTACGGATATTTGGAAACCAATTCAACAGGCCAAGCAGAAGTATGAACCAGACTTTGAACCTGCAAAGTGGGGAGACGACCAATGGAGTCCCTTTGTCTTCCCAGATAACGGGTTAGCGGAGAATCAAACGAGTGACGAAGCCTCAGACGATGATCTTCTTACGGTGTTTCCTCGTATCTCTGTCGTGGAGAAGAATTTGCGCTATCCATTATCCTTTGTCATCCAAGTCAGGAGATCGCTGCTGCAATGTGCGGCTGCAGAGCGGGAGATTGCACAAAAGCCAACTAGCCCTACCATTGGGCGCATGACATCGAATCGATCGCGGAAAAAATCTACTACTCCTGGCAGAGAAGATCATCCGAATGGGAATTTTTTAGGCCAAAAAACCCGTGGGGTGTAATTAGGAGGGTAGTTAATGCCGTGAGGCTGTGATATGGTTACAAGGGTGAACATGATTTCGGTCGTCTCATTTTTGAGGGTTGTTATTTCGCAAAATGGTATGCTCGGGGTATTCCTTAATGGAGTTGGCTATTAATACCGGCATTGGTCAGGAATAGGTCACTTTTGGCGGCTGTAAATGACCCTCTTGATATCGCCATCCGGTGGGGGACAATGGCTGCTTGTAACACCATCTGTTGACGGTTTTCACTTAGATAGGAAGAGCTCTCAATTGATAACTTACATTACAAAAAGCATTGCCAAGAATCCCTATTCTTCATGAAAGGTAGTGTTTCCTGATATTCTTGTATAGATATTTCATTCACCGGAAGATCCATCGAGCTAGCAAAAACCGATAAACTGTGCGATGATCTGCGTTTGCAGATTGCCCCAAACCACGCATTTCGTGCCGAGATACGCTAGTCTTTTTTGAGACGAAGTTTGTATGACCGTACAAAGTTCAACCGAATAGGGCTGGTTGGAATATTGTGACTTCAACATCTTCCCTTCAGCTGCACTGGTCACAACAACACCTGCAACTGTGATTTGAACAGAATGATCTCTTTGTCTGTGACAGAGAAGGTCTGAAATTGCTTTGTGCATGCAGCTGTGACCAGCTGATGAAATTCATCTCTGAATACTAAATTTCAGAACACTGCCTTCAAGGCAAAATCTAATGAAGAGTCAGAAAAAAGAGAAAGAAGATGATAATGATCAGTGATTATATTTCTAATCTTTTTAATAAATGTCACAATTCATGTAGAAACTCTTTGATTGATCTTTGATCAGAATTGATACTATCTAGCTAGTTCTGAATTGTGAAAGTGTAGTGCTGAGTTTCCCACAGTCAAAGCTGCAAAATTTGAGCGTCAGTCAACGTTTTTATAGCCTCAGAGCTCCACTCTTGGCATCGGCGGAGGGGTTCGTCGCGGTATAGCCTCTTTGGTCTATCGAACTGTTTCTTTGGCGGAGGTATAATTTGGCAGATAGGCAGAATCTGAGCATAGTCGCTATGCGTCACACTCCCAATCTGTTCTTTGCTCACGAACGTTGCCGATTCCTCGGGTTTCCTGGCTGCCTTGTTCTCGAAAGTCATTCCGCTTTGGATGTCGCCTATCACATGGAACAGCCGACCGGTTTCCGGACCATCCTCACCAGTTTCGACCAAATATTGTGTGGTGGTCGCGTGGGAGGCCGCTGTGGGTAACACGGTAACTGTGTATGACATGCTTGTTTCAAGTGGGAAGTATCCTACAGGCGAGAGGCACATCAATTCGCTAAAAGACTCTGATGAAGATATTCTGGCGGAAAGTGCTGCTAAACTAACTCCCTCACAGAGAATGACTGATTTAGGCAGAGAAATGAATAGACGTGATAATAAGCAGAGGCACTGAAACGGTAAACTTGCCCTCGGAAGTGTAACACTCCACCCGACTGGCCTGATCTTATTGAGGGGGGAGGATTTGAATAGACTGTAATTAATTCAGCCTTAACTTAGGTATGATACTTGACAGGGCGCCTGCTGAGGGTCGATATGGGTTTGGCGAACGTAGAAAAACCGAGACGTTTTGAGGACAAGACTGGTTGAATTTCAGTCTCTACCCTCCTCACAAAAATAACTGCGGAAGAAAGGTCTTCTTCTGTGGGAGACTCCTTTTATCAACCTAGCCAATGCTGGGAGCACTGTGCTTACCCTGTCTTCTTTGACAGGAACTTTTTGTGTGCTGCCTAATCTTCCTGCACAATGCTCAAAGAGGAAGGCCTGCTGAGAGCCGACCGTTTCACTCAGTTGCTTTAGCTCGGCACTTAGACATATCCGTGCGACACCCTGATATTACTGTCATCCTGCGCTGACAGGTAACTGGCCATTTCCTCTGGCTAACAGATTTAGTAGCCGATTTTGACCCAAAGATGAGATGCCCTTGAGGCCTCAACAAATTGTATATAAAAGCGTTTCTCATCCCGCCGTCGAGTTAACCCAGACATTTCCTCATTTCACATTGACAAAGACAACGGTGCTAATCCTTGGTGACTCCCCTGGTGGTTAAACTATCTTCCAGAATAATAATAATAAAAAAAGTTGATAGGCGGCACGGGTATGTTGAAGGTCCAGCCCGCTGTTAGTGGCTTGGACTCGGGCTGGGCCGTATCGTGCGCAATCGTCTCGATAAAACCATTAAAAAACAACGTGGAAAGAGTATGATGCTGCACCACAGATTCAACGTCACGACGTCGCAGAGGTCGCCTCGACTTCGCTTGCGTTTTCTCATTGCGGAGAAACTCGTCAAACGCGTCTGTGCCCTTGACGTGTTCTTCAGGTTCCCAAGTGTCATGCTCAGGACCCCAACCAAACCATTTTGTAAGGAAGTGATCAACACCGTCGATTGATTCCCTATGGAGGATCTCTTCAACAAAATATTCTTTTTGCCCATCAACTATCTCTGGTCCCGGGTTACGAGGCACACCGTCACGCTCGTTATAGGGCTCGAGAAGAGAAACATGGAACACAGGATGGATACTTGCGCCAGCTGGGGGGCGTTTGAAGCTTCGCCGTCAAAAACAGCATGCTCTTGGGAAAGATGAGTGAGTGAGTGGGTTGAGCAAGGGTGAAAGAGAGCCACAAAAGTAGGTTAAAAAGGTTGTGGGCTGTGTGTGGAGGGAAGGGCCGTGGCCGTGGGGATTGATTCATGTGATTTTAGACGGACGGCGGTTAGGAGGAGGCCAAAAACGGCAGCAAAAACCGCCATTTCAGCCGCTGGCTAACCGTCACATCGTTAAACAATCCGTAGAGTAAATTAAATTATACTGTGGATATATCATATACATGTTGTGTGTACGTGTGGCGAGAGTTACTGGACTTGGTTATTGGTGTGATATGGTATGGTATGGTAAATGGCCTTAAATTACCATACAGAAACGAGGCTTTGCTTGGCCTGCTGCCCGTAACGATGATGAAATTCCAAAATATCGATTCTTCCTCGTCCACAAACCACCTACACCGTACATACACATAACATTATCACAGTTGGCCCATCCTTTAGAGACTGACTGATCTTGAGAACCTTAAGCCATCCATCTATCTATCATGAGGCCTTAAACAGAAGTAGACAATAGGGTGTGTGACCATGACCCCGAGGCTGAGGCTCTGTTCTTATATTATATTAGTGGTATCTTAAACTGATGTTTTCGCAGTTACAATACCCGCGATACCCTCAATAAACACCCTTCATCATCTTCTTCTTCCTTTTTCTCCTCCTCCTCGTATCCGCCAACCCTCCATCCCATTTTCATCTTCCTACATCCTACTCTCTATATCTCCCTCTTTTAGCAATCCAGAGCTGCCACAGCCCGTGGTCAGCTCACTTTCACCACGTCTTCTTCAAAGAGACGCAAGGTTGCAGAGCGCAAAGCTGGAGCTCGGGGCCGCACTGCCCGTTCTTCTCGCCAAAGGAACAATCCCTCTTCCACCTCCAGATCATCCCCCAGGTTAAGGAGACGTACCAGCAGCAGTCATCTTCGTCCTTCTTCTGCCTTGCTCACAGCCACAACCTCTATTAGCAGTACTACGACTACTACTACTAATACTACCACTTCTGCTTCTGCTACTCCTACTCCTATTCCTACTCCTGCCCCTGCAACTACAACTACTGGGCTGAGGCCCACCCCCTCAGATTCAAAAAGCAACAAGAACGACCCCACCTCCTCTTCATCTGGCCCCCGTTATATTCCTGCCCACCTCCAACCCGAAGTCCGTCGTCGAAAGAGGCCGTGTACCCGCAAACAAAAACTTCGAGCCGCTACTCCAGGTTCCCCAGATACTGCTGCCAGTTCTCCAAGCGCTGCCTACGCTGAACTCAGTTTGAATAGCCACGACCAGCCCCCTGCAGGTATGTCGGCGTCGGAAGGCGTGCAGGGCTCGTCTCCTCCTTTGCCTAATGATGGCTCTGAAAATGGTCGACAGGAATTCCAGTCCACGCCTGCCGTAAAGCGGCCTGCTGCAGAAATGGGCGAGGATGACCGCCAACCCCAGGATGTCGAGATGGGCTCTGATTCGTTTAATTGCAGTGAGGATAAAGATAAGGATGCGTCGTCGCAGGGCAAGAAGCAAACGGAACGACCAACGAGACAACGTAGAGCTGTCTCTGTGGATATGGTTGGCCAGGAGGATTCTACTACCACCACCACTAATAATAATAATAATGCTGCGGCGGAGGCGAAGCATGAAAACTCCAAATGTTCTTCTGCAGAGGATACCAATAGCTCGTCTTCAGACAGTGTTTATCCTACCCCATCCAGCATGTCCACATATACTTCGTCCACACTTGAAGACACCAAATCCCAAGCTTCCTCCCACCCCAGTCACGACCGTCCGCCAATCGACGAGCAGGTCGCCACTGTCACCAGATTGTTGATGCAACCGCTAAAGGATCAGCAAAAGGGATATGTGGTTTCTGCGAACTGGCTTGGGCGTGTCCTTTCGAGGAGTTCAAAGGCAGGCCCGCAGCGAGAGAAAGCTGATAAGACCGCTTCGGAGGGCGAGATTGGCCCTGTCGACAACTCAGACCTTGTTCTAGTCACAGATCCTTCAATTATGTACAAGGATGAGGCTGGTGAGCCGTTCGTTCCCTTACGACCCGGTCTGCAGATGGGAGAAGACTTCGAAGTGCTGCCCGAAGATGCGTGGGATTTGATCATGAAATGGTACGGGCTTTCGAGAGATTCCCCTGCCATTGTTCGATATGCCCATAACACAACCGTCGGCGCCGGAGAGCATGTCCAATACGAACTTAACCCTCCTATCTTTACCATCCTAAAACTGCCAAACCCTTCACAATCCCCAACCCAGATTGCCCAAGACAAGGCTCGCCCTCCCATAAAAGCCTTGGCTAGCAGACATACACAATTCCAGCAGTGGTTACGGGATGTGAAGAGTCTGGCATCTATTGAAATGTCTACAAAGGTTCGTGTCTGGAGAATCCTTGAAGGGCTGGATAGCACCGCAACCTCCGGTATCATCACCCCAGCCGCTTCGAGAAGCGTGTCTCCGGCCCCTGGCGCCACATTGACCGCTAGTGCGGGCAACAGCCTTTTGCTGGACGTGAATAAGTTCGTTGCTCTTGTCGAAGGCTCTCAACGAGAATTGCTAGATATGAAAGACCAAACCTCCAATACAAAGTATAACGGCAGCATCACCTTGCACGTTGCGGGTTTGGGAGGTGACGACGTCATTGTGCTCGAGGAACAAGTCGGTGGTCCCGGCGGTGGAGAGTGGATTTCCGATTGCGCCGGTAAAAGTTCAAATCGACTTGCGGTTACTGCAGTCAGGGCCGGGCCGCAGAACAAGGCCAAGGGGAAAATCCCCACTGCTAGCGGCCGAGCATCGCCAGCCATTGGAGCTGTTACCAGGGGACGGCAACGGAAAGACGGACGGCCCCGTGGTGTTACTGGCTTGAGTAACCTTGGAAACAGTTGCTATATGAACTCTGCGCTACAGTGCGTTCGGAGTGTAGAGGAGCTAACACAATATTTCCTCCGTAAGTTCTGATTACTTTTCAAAATCCTGGAGTAGTTTCTCTTTTTTTTTTTCTAACTTTGTCTTTCATTATTATAGAGGATGAATACAGGAAGGACCTCAACCCGGGCAATCCGCTCTCTCACGATGGCAATGTGGCCAAAGCTTATGCGAACTTGCTACATCAACTGTTTGATGAGAATGGGACATCTTCCTTTGCTCCTCGCCAATTTAAACAGACCATTGGGAGATATGGTCCTGCGTTCTCCGGCTATGGGCAGCAGGATTCTCAGGAGTTCGTACTTTTCCTGCTGGACGGCTTACAGGAGGATTTAAATAGAGTCCAAAAGAAGCCATATATCGAGAAGCCGGACTCTACGGACGACATGGTTGACAACAGCGCTGCGCTGCAAGGGTTTGCTGACAAGTGCTGGGAAATCTACAAGGCACGAAATGACTCGGTAATTACTGATCTTTTCGCGGGAATGTATAAGTCCACTGTCGTCTGTCCTGTTTGCGACAAAGTTAGCATCATTTTCGATCCATTCAGTAACCTCACTCTGCAACTCCCTATTGAGAACCTTTGGAGCAAAGAGATATTCTTCTTCCCGCTATCTTCCCGCCCCATCCGGGTGGATGTTGACATCGACAAAAATGCCAGCGTCAAGGCGTTGAAGGAATATGTGGGCAAGAGAGTGGGTGTGGACGCCAATAGGCTCGTTATGGCCGAAATATACAAGCAAAAGTTCTATAAGATGTTTGATAATACTTCGAGTATTGGTGAATGCCAAATTAGTCCATCGGATGATATTGGTATTTTCGAGGTAGAATCAGTGCCAACCAGCTACGACCCAGATAGATCCCCCAAACGATCCGGCTACTCGAGCTTCGCCTTCTCCAACAGCAATACAAACCAGGAAGTTCCAGCGTTCGACTCACCCAAGTGCGATCGAATGCTCATCCCAATCTTCAACCGCGTCATCAGACCTCAGGGCGCGAGGATTACACGACAGCTATTCGGTGCTCCTTCGTACACTATCATCAATCGCGAGGAGTCATATGATTATGATAGCATTCTTCGCAAGGTTCTGCGGAATGTGGCGAACCTGACCAGTCGAGACATCCTTCGCGAGGACGAAGGGGACGTTGTAATGAACTCCAGCGCTGCGGAGGACTCGGATACGGTCGTTACTAATGACGATGACTTTGACTCCTCGGACCCCAAGATTAAAGTCTCCTCAGTCGACGGTGAAGATGGCCTAGTTGATGTGTCGATGCGAGATGGTTCCGATTCGTCCACCCAAGCCAAATCGAGTGCCAGGAGGGATACTGCGCCGATTCCAAAAGTTCTTCGACCTGGCAGTTTCATCCCGCCCATGCTTCGCAATCTCTTCGAAATCAAAACCATGCGATCAACTGACGCGGTTCCCACTGGCTGGTCTGTGGTCGACGAGATCAAAGAATTTCCCTCAATCACCTCTAGACTACCGAGAAAACAAGCCAGGCGTATCGCTACGAAGAAGAAGTTTCCTGCAAGCGGGGAAAGCAGCCCTGTTAGTAGCGACGACGAGCTCAGTGGCCCCGCTCGTCGTGTAGACATCGCTCGTTCAAAGGATAACAATGATGATTCTGGTGACTCTAGCTCTCAGAAAACTAAGGACGACAGTGGCACAGAAAGCGGTTCAGATTCTTACCCAGGCTCCTCCACAATGCTTCACGCCGCCGGACGCCGAAAACCCAAATTCACCTCATCCCGAAATGGTCCCCACCGCGCTATCCCGCTGATTCGTGCTGGGGAGGGTATTGTTCTGGATTGGAATGAAGACGCATTCGACGGCCTCTTTTCCGGTGATCCCCGTGAAGATGATGGCCTACGAGGCTCACCAACATGGTTGAGTATCGATTGTGTTCCCGACCCCGAACTCGTCCAGAAACGCCAATTGCGTCAGACCCGGAAAAAGCGCGGGATCAGCCTTGGCGAGTGCCTCGATGAGTTTGGTAAAGAGGAGATTCTCTCCGAAAACGACGCGTGGTACTGTCCCCGCTGCAAGGAGCACAGGCGTGCGTCGAAGAAATTCGAGCTGTGGAAGTGTCCGGATATTCTTGTGATGCATCTTAAGCGCTTCAGCGCCAATCGAGGATTCCGGGATAAGATTGACGCTCTTGTCGATTTCCCGCTCGAGCTGGACATGACCGGCCGGGTCCAGATGCCTGAAGAGGGGAAGAGCTTGCAGTACGAGTTGATCGCGGTCGATAACCATTACGGCGGCCTTGGTGGAGGACATTATACGGCGTATGCAAAGAACTTCTACGATGACTGTTGGTATGAATACAATGGTAAGAATTATCTGCTTTTCAATTTATTATTATTATTAGTTTTCGGAACCTGCTAACGCCGTCCTAGACTCCCACGTTTCAAAGAAGAACAACCCTGCTTCTGTGGTTACATCAGCCGCATACCTTCTATTCTATCGCCGTCGATCCGACGTCCCTTTAGGCGGAGAGTATCTAGCAAACATCGCCGAAACAGCGAACAATCGGGAGCTAGCCGACTATGATTCCCAGCCCGACTCCCGCGCACCCTCCCCTTCGGGGGAAGGCCTGCGCCTCGACGGCTCCTCCCGCAATGGGTCGTCGAGCGCTTTAACCGGAGCCGGAGCAATTCACCAAGCGGGAGATGGTGGTTTGCGGGGCGGAATCCAGGCGAGGGATGACGATAGCCTACCAGAGTATTCCGAACACCACAACCATCACCACCTAGAAGGCATGGATCTGGAGGACGAAGGATTCGACCCGAGCTTTGACCCGGACCTCAATTTCTCCAACCACCCCATTTGGTCCTTCGACCGAGCCGCGGAGCCCTACGGCGGTGGCGCGTCGGGCCTCGTATCCGCGCCCGCCAACTCCTTCTACGACGGCGACGGCGACGACGACCTCGATGACGACGCGAGCAACAAGGCCGTCGGCGGCGGCGACATGAGCGATTCGGAATCCCGCCTAGCAATGCTGAATGATTCTCAGGATCAAGAGGGCATGATGGTCTTTGACGATGCGGATTTGTCATCCTCCGCGACGGCAGCGGTACGAAACATCACGCAGCCACCGGATCTAGATGATGATGACGACTCCATGCCCGTTGTCGAGCTGCGGGTGCCTGATGAAGAGGGGCCGGTGGCGTCCCAACATAATTGATTAGTCTGTGGTATACACATTCTTCCTTTTGTTTGGCATTGATGGATGGATGGAAGCTATTTTTTTCAATGGTTATTCCATGCCATGAATGGACTTGATTTTATTACCTAATGGCCTGAAATGAATGATATCAGGGTAAAGAGGGTATTCTTTTTGGCAAGAAAAGTTTCTCTTTGTATCAAGGGAAGGGGAAGGGAGGTTCATTGCGGTTGGTCTGGTGTAACTTACTTATCATTCTCAGTGCAGTGTAACCATCCTGGTGAGAACTGCTACAGCCATGGCAACAGCCAAGCTGCACTATTTCATATGTAGTTAGCTAATATTAAATTAATTCAGATTAATCCAGATTTAATTCAGCTGACATCATTTTCAAAATAGACTAGTGTAGATCTTGATTTAATATATTAATATTTTATCTTCAAATCTTCTTTTCTTCTCTTTCTTTTCTATAACTAATTAAGTAATTATTATAAGTTATTCTTTTATATTTTTCAGAACTTTTAAAAAGTCTTTTATATTTTATTTTTTCAGAGCTGTTACTTCTCATTTTTTCAGAGTTTATTATAAAAGAGTATTTCATTTTTTCAGAGTTTTACTTCTCATTTTTTCAGAGCTGTTATTTCTCATTTTTTCAGAGTTTATTATAAAAGAGTATTTTATTTTTTCAGAGCTTTGCTTCTCATTTTTTCAGAGTTTATTATAAAAGAGTATCTCATTTTTTCAGAGCTTTATTTCTCATTTTTTCAGAGCTTATTATAAAAAAGTATTTTAGTTTTTCAAAGTTTTTATTTCTTATTTTTTCAGAGCTTATTATAAAAGAGTCTCTCAGATTTTTAAAGCTTTTATTTCTTATTTTTTCAGAGCTTGTTATAAAAGAGTATTTTATTTTTTCAGAGCTTACTATAAAAGAGTTTTTTAAGTTTTCAGAGTTTTTATTTCTTACTTTTTCAGA